>JAQIYI010000925.1:0-14406 GCA_034700265.1 Polyzonium germanicum
CACAATGCCTTATAAAGGCGTATGTTCAGACGGTATCAATGCATTGGCAAATTGTGCTCAGGCTTTTGTGAGAATGCGAGACAATGATAGTCAGAAATGAATGTTTAAAATTGAAAGGTTTACAGTCATCCTAGCTAGGCACTAGGGTACGTTGTGTCGAGCTGTGAAAAACGTTTTTAGAATCCCATTGTCTAACATGGAAAGTTAGTTTTTGTGTTAAACTTGCACGATTGTAAAATGGCCGCCAAAATGGCGTCAAAAATAACGTTGGAAATGCAAACATGAAGTAATAAACGCAAACATGAAAACCCGTTATGAAGTTATGACCTCATCAAACGGCGAATCATTTTCTAACACATCTATATGGATCATTTGAGGACATTTCATGACGTCATAACGTACTTTCGCGCTGCACAGAATCGTAGACCAACCTTTAGGCAGATACGTGTATGTCTGATGCAATGGAAGGATTAGTAGGGCAAGTAGGCCAGCTCTGTCAAAAGCTAATGTCTTTATGGTCTGGCCCGTTCTCAACACTTGACAGGTTCTACTAGAAGCGTTCTAGTGTTTTTAGAATTAACCACAAAACCATAAAGACCAGAGCTAGTCTTCCGGTGCACTAATTTTGACAACTTGAGTTGAGCGTAAAACGTTTATTGGTAGAGCCAGTGAAAGAATCGTCTGTGCGGTCCAACTGTTCATTTTGTTTCCGGATTTGCGTCGCTCTTTAAATTTGTCCACACCTAACCGGCGTTTCGTGAGACAGTTGTTGCGGACCTACATGGGCATTGGCAATTGAAGGAACTTCTTCTGAGAAAACTGGGGCATGGAAGTGCGCGCGTGTACTCTCGTTGAAAGAGTTTTATGGGCACCATGCGAACACCCATTTTGGACACACACAGAGACACACATGTGTGCCTATATTGATGGATGTTTTAAGTAGTTCCGTTTCCGTCGAGCCATATTCTTTATTGAGTTTTGAAATTTGAAATTAAATTTTCAGCCGACATTGCAACGCGGATTTTGATCCCATGAACCCGTTTTTTTTTGGTTTATTTGTTTGTACAATCTTTGGCGCAGCCGCAGGCCTAAATGTAGGCTAATATTTCTGGAAATCTTTGTCTATTCCAAATTTGGTTTCTTCTCCGATATAATAGGCAAATTGGGCAAAAGAAGGGCATAAAAAATCACCAACAATCAAATGAGAAAAAAAATTTAATTAAAATGTTTTCGCTACTACTACTACTTTTTATGCTTTGAAGTATATTTGGCCTATAACTGTTATCACTTATCACATTAACTGATATCAGAGTGGTGAGTAACTGGTGCATTGTGATAAGGCGTACCCGGCTGTTGCGTAACTTAGTGATTGTAGGTAGGCGTGGTACTATTGTATATACTGAATTCGCGTCTGACTAATTAATTGCACATTTTGTTGAATGGTTTATTGAATAATAAAATATTGATAAGGAGTTAATAGTAATTTCGTTCGATGGACATGGACGTGGTGACAGTGTTGAGCAAGTTGTCCAGTTTCGACGACGTTGTCACGGACAGTCCCGTGTTTCGAATCCACTATCGAGTCGTCACTCTGCTGTTGCTGTGCTTCGGTCTGGTGTCCACCTACGACCTCTACTACGGCCGACCGATCGCCTGTTTCACGGCTCGCAGCGACGACTTTGCGGACGACGTCGTGAACGATGTGTGCTGGGCCAACGGCACGATCACGTTCCCCACCAACGTTTCGAACGCGGCGGCCGACGAGATGTCCGTCAAAGTCGGCTACTACAAGTGGGTCGGCTTCTTCCTCATTCTTCAGTGCGTCGTCTTCTACTTGCCTCACTATTGCTGGCTCTTCTTCGAGCACCATCGCATGGAGCAGCTGGTGGGCAAACTGCAAGGCAAGGTCGAGAAGGAAGAGCTTTTGATGGGTCGGCGTCGTGGTCGTCGTCGTGGTGGGTTTAGGGTATTTCCCGGAAAATTGGAAAAATAAATTGGTTTAAATCAAGTTTCAATCGGTTTTCAATAATAAAGTTCAATACTCTTAGGCCGGAATCACTAATGCAAATGTGAGACCTGTCTCGAGTCAAGATAGCTTATGCTTGATTTCTTGATAATAAAGCCTCATTGACCAATTTTTCCTAATTATCCCCAAATTCTTCCATAGTTTTCTGAAAAAATATTCGAGTTTTTCAATCGATTTTATTTTTCCTGGAAACTTATCAACCATGTAGTTGGCGCCGGTGCCGAAGAAGATCAAACGAATCAATCGACCAACTTCCTGGAACGGTACTTCCATCCTAGCCGCCACAGTCTGCTTCGAATGTACGCCATCGAGTACTTGGTGTGCGAGGCGTTGAATCCTCTGTGCGTGGTCGCCATGCTGGCGCTGACCAACGCGTTTCTCGGCGGCGAATTGCATCATGTGGCGGCCGAGGCGTTCGTGTTCGCCGACGACGAATCCGACGCGGACGGTGGCCGACGTTCGTCCACGGTCTTTCCGCGGCTCGTGCGATGCTCGTTCAACGGCATCGACGAGTCCGGCCTGCTGATTCCCAAGCAAGCTCTGTGCGTGCTGTCCGAGAGCACCATGAACGAGTTCATATTCTCGTTCCTCTGGCTCGCCTACGTCGCGCTACTCGTCGTCGACCTGCTGACCGTCGTCTACCGAGTGGCGTTCGTCTGCAGCGTTCAGACGCGCCGCTTCGTCCTCAGTCGCTACTGCAGTTGCGTCAAGAGCGAGTACGTGGACGCGGTGACCCATTACTGCGACCTCAGCGAGTTCTTCGTCATCTTCTTGCTCGCCGACAATCTGGGCCCCGGCCACTTCATGCGCGTCCTCAAGGAGATGGCCAAGATCAAGCGCAAGTTCGTCGAATTGAGGACTGCTGGCCGCGAAAACGAAGGCGACGTCGCTAGTTTGGTGTATTCCTCGGACGGCGCGGTTAACTGTAAAGGAACTCCTTGAAAGACGATTTCTCCGAATTGTTCGCGCAGGCTGTTGGGGACAAAGACGCCATTTTGATTAATGATTGTGGTGTGACAGAAACAGCTTGCTTCAATTCACATAGCAGAACATACAAAGCATTTAATTGTTTAATCTAAAGTGTGCAGATTTCATTTGCAGAAACGTTACTTAAATATGTAAGAGAATCGCAGTACATTTAATTCCCGTGTATGCTTTGACTATACTCAAATAAGTTACATATGATAACGTCCTGGTACTTAGAAGTTGACTAGATGTGTATCACGTTTCACATGAGGAATTTAGATCGTGCATTAGTTAAGAATCTTGTCAAATGTGTGCCCAATTAGTTCCAATCTGGCTCATTCGCACTATGCAATTTTTATAATCTGTAACGGCGACGCAACCGTTTGTAAAAACAAAAGGTTGCGTCGGGTCGCGCGACACAAATTGCATGATGTGAATGACTCATTAGTAGACGTGCGGTGCTACAGGATAATCCCTCCAAATATCGATGAAACTCCGCAAAACTCTTAAATCACCTGAAAATACGACTTATATGCCTATTAGACAGAAAGTAAACATAAAGTAGTTCCTTTTGTCATATGAATTAATCGACAAGAAAAATCAAACGCTTTCTTCCGGATCTTCTTAGCGCGGATGAACCTTTAACGTATTTTGATAATTATGCGTGGATCACTTCTGCTCCAGCTGCTGGCTCTCTATGAAGGTATTGGAGAGTCGCTTATTGAGATCGTCCATGGCGTCCTGCACGAGTTGCTTCAATTTTGGCGGTAGATCTTCATCCGAGCTGGAGCCGATTCTCGATCCCTGCAGCGACGACGAGAGCAGCAAACATGAAGGTGGATTACTCGGTTTGGTGGGTGACGTCGGACAATTAGTTTTCGAGTCCGCGTGGACGGTGACCATGCTGGCAGAGCGTCTCATCGGTGGTCTGACTAGAGGTTCTTCTTGTACTACAGGAAAGTAGTCGGACGAGAAATTGAAGATTCAAAGATCTGAAGATGTTTGATTGTCACGAAATTATAACTGACATTTACCCGCGTGTTCAGTGGCACGTTGGTCCGCAGGTACCGCCGCGAGGCAGCCATTGTTGTTGTTGTTGTTGTTGTTGCATTCTGTTTGGTTCGGCTTCTTGGAGGCATGAGGTGGATCCTTGTGAGTGCTAGCGTGCCAATCTGTGGAATGAATTCCTCATATTTTTAGCAGCGTTCCGACATGCTCGAGCCAAAAGCGGACGAATTATTTTGCCTACCGTCTGAATAGTCATTCTCGAAATAATGTTGCGAGCGAGTTTTCGGGCTATTCTCTGGTCCAGATTCATCATCAAATGCCGCCGTTTCTCCTGGGGTACGAATGCAAAAAAGTGAGATTAACAAAGCCATAGATCTGTAGAATGTGACGCAAGGATGGACTGATGGTGTAGGCCTACTTGGAACAATGGGAATTAACTGCGACGTTGAAAGCGTATTCTCAAGTTCCGTGAGACGATGTCCCAAAATTCTGAAAAAAAATTTTTTTAAGTAATCAAACATTTTTTATTTATTTTCGAATTTTAAATGTTGGCCAGACTTGTTTGTCTTCTTCTGATGGGCGAGTGCGATGTTCTTGTCGTTGAGAGACTCGAAGAGGGCGAGCGCGAGACTTCGCAGGTCGGCGATGGTGGCGTGCGTGGCGGGCAGCTGAGCCAGGCTGGCGTCCTGAAGCATTTGCTCCACCTGCTTGTGAGTCACGATCAGACTGCCAGATCCACCATTATTGGCGCCCAACTTCAGGACGCTCTTGTTACGGCGTTTCTCCAGAATGCTCTACGGCAGAAATACGTTTATGTGCTGCTGATGTTCACTAGAAACGTCGTTTTTTCGATTTTTGAGGCGTCTGTTAGTTTTTACCTTGTATTTGGATAGTGTTTGCATGTACAGGCTCTTTTCTTCCTGCGTTTGCTTCAGGCGTTCCTGCAGGTACCTGTGGCCATATTGGGAAAGGATGAGCAAATGCAAAGAAATAAATCAGGGTATTTTACATAACGGTGGATTACTGTAAAAGAACTGAGGTAAATTAGATTAAAGAAATGACGTAATTTACCGAAGAAAATTTCATATTTTTACGTCAATGTAATTTACTTCGCCAATCTTGCATGCAAGTAAGTGTTTTGCACGCTATGTCATTTCAAGCTCTGGTGATACCGTGACGCAAAATAGGCCTACCTGTTCTCCATGAGAAGCGAGTCGATGTCGACGACTTTCTTGCTGTCGTCGCCCTTCAGAGCGTAGTGCAGTTCATGGTTGAGTCGATCGACCTTGTGCTTGTAGGCGTCCCTGGCCGTGATCAGTTCCTCCTTCTCGTCGAGGACCGACTGAAGATCCCGTTCCAACAGGGCGTACTGTGTGTAACAAATCGCCATTGAGTGCCACTTGAAAGATCACGACTAAAATTCACAACTTGATGTTGGGGAAAGATGACAGACCTTCATCTTAACTGATTCCAGGTTGGTGACGAGGCAGTCTCGGTCGTGGGCCGTAAAGTGTCGCGCTTGAGTGCCGGTTTCGTCCATCTCTCCGCCGCTGCTGCTGCCCTGGCGTTGTCGAGCGATTTGCTCTCGAAGCACCTGTTTTACGGCGAAAGCGTTAAGTTGCCAACTTGAAGTCCGATCCTTTTGAGGATGTCACTTACCTTCATGTCTCCAACGCAATCCTGCAGCTTCTGTTTGAGATCCTTGAGTTCGATCTGCAGAATCTTGTTCTTCTCTTTGCATTCGCACAGGTTCTGAGTCAATATCTGCAATTCCAAATGAAAGTTTCATTGGTTGGTTTCTATTTCAAGTTTTATTAAAGTAAGCCATATGGCGTAAGTTTTGTTTTCACGTAGCAATATGAGTTGCGCGACGAGACACGATTTCCTTGCACAATTGCATTTTGTAAAGTGTTCACCTTATTGTCGATGCTTTGCCTGTTCTTGACGTATCTTCCGGTCTTCATTTGCTCCACCAAGGATCGCAGTTGGTCCCGTTCGGTCCGACATTCGTCCAACACGTTGCTCAAGATGAGCAAAGCTTCGGTCTTGCTCTCCAGTTTCTTGCGCAGGATGCCGTGCTGCAATTGATCATGTTCGTTGATTTTGTTATCGATTCGTTTAGCGCAACAGCAGCAACAACAACGATAAGCGTTTAGTAGCATTTTTTGTTCTTGTACACGTAGTCCAACGACGACGTACGTGTACCGCGGCACCATCAGTCCATCATATCATCATGCAATATGGATAGGTGCACGGAAGCGATCTATTAATTTTCATACGACTGTGCCACGAATCGCTTGCGTGACGTATAAAGTGATATTTACAATCGACGCGATTTTGTACCTCGCCGAGGAGCACATCGTAGCCTGAGCGGTCCACAGCCGACGCAGAAGTCATGATTAACGCAATGGTTTTCTTTTGACTGTCTACGACGCACAGGGCATCATTGTCATTCTGTCTGTATTTTCACAGGACACAAGGCGTGGACAAATACAAGGCTTCATCATTATACCATTTTGCTCGTATATGTGAACAGCAGGCAGTCACCAGCTGGCAGTCTACCTGTTTCTCCAATGTTGGAACAGCTGAGGTCGACTAGAAGTGGCCGGATATATATGTTTTTTATGTGCCAATTTAAACCTAGTGCCAACAACATACTCTGTTCTCTACCGACACCTTGCGGCTTTTAACTGTAACTAATCTTCCAGTTTCCCCGGCAAAATGAAACGCATTTATCTATAAGCTTATATTGTTCTGTCTGTCTGTTCTCTGTAGAACCAAGATTTCTTGCTTTACGTCTTTCATAAGGCCGGAATCACTAGGACCTGCCTTGAGTCAAGTGCGTCATGTATAACCCTGAAAGAGGTCTAATGGAAGACAGGACGCTTTTTGAATGCTAAACGGGACACATTCTCAATGTACAAACGAGACACAATACTGCCCCATGCAACGCTAAGGCTGGAATCACTAATAACTTCTAGAGCTACCTTGACTTGAAAAAATGCCAAGACAACTTGTCTTAGACAAGCTCTGATGACAACAGTGCTTCATTCTCCCTGAACGGAAACATGTTGTATTCTTGGGTCAAGTCGAGACAGCTCTTAATTAAGTCATTAGTGATTCCAGTCTAAATCAGCCTAGATGTGTCAGTCGAATGTGGTGCCATAATGGGGCATGCTCATTTGTCGCGACTAAATTCTTACCTAAATTCTGGGCCATCAGATCAAGTGAAAAGTGAAATATATGGCTTCCAAAATAGTTTCGAACTTTGTAACACTTTCAGGAACATATAATTCTGCGTTTTACTGTTATGTAGCAAGTAGGCCTACAGACTTAAGAAGAAGAAAAAAAAAAGAATTAGGGTTAAAGCCATTTCCAGTTAAACATTGCCATTCAAACGACAACATTTGAGTGGGTGGTGTTGTGTCACTACTCCCGGAATTGTCTGACTCAAGCAGCCAAGACTGCCAAGCAGCCATGCGGAGCAAATAGTTAACGTGCGTTAACTTGAGGTGTATGCCTGAAGAACCAGCGTTAAATCTTTAGCGAAAAATTACAGATTTAATCCATGTATCTATTGCATTATGAGCTTGAGATGAGCATCAGTAACCCATGCTAATTGGCTTAATTACTTGACCCAAGCCTCAATTTTTATTTTCAACTATTCATTCAAATAGCTGACTTAATTGAATTGAATTGACAGTGTGTTATTGATGGCGACATCTTGCTCGCATTAGCTAACGCAATACTGATTGCTGATAGGTTAGCTGATGGACGATAGTTCTGTATAAATGTTCTTATTAATGTATTGTGTTGACCCGATTGATTCGGACGGACAATTAGGTAAACCTAATTTACGCGGGTTTGGTTCGCGCGTCGCATTCTAGATATGCGTGTCGTTTAGGCTTATGCAATGATAAATATATTGTTTATCAGTAGGCCGTCCAGTTTCTATAATGTATGTTTTTTGGCGGCTGATGACCGCCATTTTCTTTTTTTTTTCTTTCTGATAAACAGAATTTTGGCGCCCACTTTCAACTCGCCGTTGTTTGCCCGCGTGCATTTACACGGCCATCACGCTCTGTTAAAGTCCGCCTATGCGTGACGTGCCATTGCCGCCGCATAGAATTTCCGGTTTTAATTGAATTTGCATTTAAAACTGGTCAGTTTTTTTCTTCTAAATCTGTTTACTATCTGAAATGTAGGCCTAGTTTGTTACCTTCGATTGTCATTTGCACAATACAATAATTCGAGTGGACTTTGTGAGAAGAAAAAAATCTAATCTTCCGAAGGATCCTCTAATCTTGATCGTCATCAATGTCCGTGATTTCAATTTGATCGCATTTAATTGATCCACTTTCTTGCTCTGAAGGGAAAGTGTGTTTTTTTTCTTTCTGTTCTTGTTAGATTTGAATTTCTTTATTGGTTACTAATGATTAGCTAGTGAAATCGATTGCATATTGCCGCTGAAATCACCTGATTTTTTTGTCAACTTTCTTATTTTTACCAGCTTTTGAGCACTGCCACTTCACAAATCTGATCCCACCCAATCCCAAATCTGGTGACAATACAAACTATTACAATTTGGGCCTGATTCCTGTAAATATTTAGCGTACATGTCATTATGCAACCAAAAAATCTGTTTTATGCTAATGAATATATGCCTTCTAAATATGCTTAAATATACCGTAGGGATATCTTTACACTGTACATCCATGAGGGCAAACATCGATACTATGACATAGTTGGGCGTCAATATCGATATTTAACATCTATCACAACTAATATTAGCATTCATCAATGTATTCTATAATAAGTGGATACAAGATTCACCAAATGATCAATTTGTTAACATTTTTTGTTGCAAAACATGCTCAATCAATTTAGTGGTTTGGATGCAGGGGATTGCAAATAACCTAATAGGCCTATACACATTAATCAATAAACTTAACAAAATAGGTTTTTAACCACAAAAAGGTCTACTTCTGAAGAGTGACCCATTTGGGCCATTTATGATGCAACTTTCATTCAATTATCATTTAAATTGTGGAAAATTAGCCAAATAATATATCTAGGGAGGGGACACACATAGCTGAAGGACCGGCTAGGACACCCTAGGCCTTAGGCCTATTGTATTCAGTAACTACTTGACTTACGAAATGCGAAAATTAGCATTAAAGATCTGCTAAATAGGTCCCATTTGAAACAACAATAAATTATGTCCGTTTAATTAATTATTTAATTACCGTTTTAATTAGCGATTAATCTTTGAAGTCCTCTTAGGCAGCATATCAAATTGATTCTGGTTTGAAACTAATTGGGACATAAAGACACTAATTATGTTTGGATGGCGGACGTGTGTTCGTTCGTCTTTGCTGCGCATGTTGTCATCTGAAATATTGGGTTTGTGTGTCAAGAGAGCTAGCTAGGGTCGTCATTTCTTTGCACGTAGGCTTGCCTATTTCTGCTGAAAGGTCTGAAACAGAGAGTGTAGGAGGATGAACGAGAGACAATATTCGGATTTTCCAATGTTTAATGTTTATGCAATGGCTGCATTACATACAGATTTACGCATAATGTGTATATCCGTGAAATTGCACGATCTTGCGTTAACAGGCAACCACATAGTGGTTTAGATCGCTCAGCCTAATTAATATTTTTAACTGCTTTCTAGCTTATTTAAACGCACATTCACTTGCTTAATAGCTAAACATAAAAGTTCTCTTCAATTTGAACCTTTTTTGTGTGGAAGTGTCTTGTTTATTAAATTAATTAGCTTGCTAGTTAAACTAGTTGCCTACGTGGCATGAGATCGACTTACAGTAAGTCTCTTAAGATTTCCATAAGATAAGCTGTATGAATGTCCTGAAGACTGAACTGTCTAACCACAGGACAGTCTTCAAAAGTCTTCTGATTTTCTCATGCCGAATATGAATGTTTGCTGATCATTGTTCAGCTTGAGTAGCTCTGGAGAATGAAATAAAGGGTTAACATGAATTTATTAGAGCGTCGCCTAGCTGCCTCTTTAAAACTTCTCCTCCAGTCTGAACAACTTACAAACAAACTCCTTTTGCTTGCTTGTTAGCTCGTTAATTTAGGCCTCATTTTCTGAATTTTGATTTTTTTTCTTTCCTTCTTTCTTTGCGCAAAATTAACTTTGAGAACCTCGTTTTGGTCAAACGAGTTTTTCATCATTTACGATCCGCGTGCACACGTAGCCTACGTATCGTATTCGTGAGAAGTGAAGGATGAGTACGAAATAGGTGTTTCCTGTTAAATAACGTAAAAAGGGGGTAAACAAAACAGGTGCTTGCTTGCTTGCTCACAATCAAAACTCCAAACAAACACACACACTCACAATTGCAATTGAGTGATCATTTTGCAATAATCTGCCCGCGCATGAGGACCGTTATGCCGACTTCGTGACAGTCTCTGGTCGAGTCGATCGAATTCTTGCAAAAAATAAGCCAAAAAACATTTAAAAAATGGGATGGAAGAATTCCGATGAAATAACAACAAATATGGCGGTGGCCAATGCCATTGTCATCAAGTGGTGTAATCTTGATGTGTGTGTGTGACGTCATTGTTTTAGACGGTCCGGAATCCGGATTTTATAATTGTTCGCTCGGCGCCGACTTAATTTCTCAGCACAGGTAGGAAAAATTAAGTGAGAAACTATGTTAATGGGTTGCAACGTCGACATCATCGTCGCCGTCGCACAAGGTCTCCTCCGCTTCAGAAACGACGGCCATGACAAACAAAATGGAGATTTCTCACTATTGGAAGAGGAAATTAAGAGATTCTTCGCCTTCTGGAGCTCTTAAGGTCATCCTTGCCCACTGCCGTGCACCACTTGTGCAGTCTTGATGCAGCAGTGCTCTTGACCACGTGATTATACAGTGAGACATTTTTGTGGTGTCTTCACGGTTCTAGAGACAATGGCTCCGGACGGACAGACATTGTGCGTCAACTGACGCACAACCGTGTCGCTCGTCGTCCGGACGTTGGCATTCTGGTGGTGACCAGCTTTCGTTAAACTTTAATTGCAAGTCGTTGTCAATCGCGGAATGCATTTAGGCCTAATTGTATTCAGGATTGTTTTTTTTTTCTTTCAATTTTCAATCAATTTAATTCAAGATGCAATTTTTTCATTTCTTTTTTTACTTTAAGCTTCATGAGAAAATTTCAAAATCTCCAAATAATTTGCCCTTAAATCTCAAATCGATTCATCTTGAAGTTGAAGATGAGAAATTTCGAAGGAACAACAGGTCGAAATTAACTTTTTTTGTTTAGTTTTCTTTTCAGCTTCTAAGGATGCAGATTGAATAAACCACTTAATTTTGATTTATTTCACATATGGCTTTTATACCATCGTGAAGTTGACCTCACTTTTAACACGTTTTTATTGGTTCAAATTATTCGCATTAATATAATGTGCTGCAAATCTGCATGAACATAGTGTGTCTAATCCTAACCAAATATCGTGAGCTAGCTAGCAATTAACTCGCCACGCGATTAGTTAGTTTGGTTTAGAAAAAAATAGTTAAAGCACAAATGGTGCGTTTAGGCGTAATCTTATTTTTTTTTTTGCGTCCGTTTATTTGGAAGTGAAGTGCTTTTCTGAAGGAAAGCGAGTTTAAAAATACGAGTAGACCATTCTGGTTTAAGACGTCGACAACGTTGTCTTCTAAGTAGGTCAGAGGTGTAGGCTAGGCTAGGTAAGTTCGCTTACTTAGCTGGGGGGAGGGCAGTAAAGTAGGAGGAGGCGGAGGGCGTCGTCTCTCGGGCAGACCCACGTCAAGTCGACAAAAAAAGTGAAAGAAAAAATTAATAATAATAATAATATTAAATAGTTCATTGTACATAGGAAAACATTGGTGAGGTGACGTCACTCTCCTTTGGTCGAGTGGTGGACAAGATAACGCCCCCACACCTCCTAGCTGTACATGCGATTTTTCAATACGCGCTGCGGTGACGTGACGTCACCAATGACGTCTCCTTGAGATCTCCTTATTCGGCATTTCGAAATATAAATTAAACAAAAAAATACCTGCAGAATTTCAACCAACAAAATAAACTATGCTGATTTTTTTTATTTTATCTTTTATCTTTATCAAAGTGGCAGTGGTTAGCGAAATGCTGCAGTGTGGTGGTGGTTATGGCGATGCTGGTGTGGGGGACCCTGATAGAAAACGGTTCCAGTTTGGCTCCGCCCACGGTTTAACGATTCTGGGGATGTCCTAATGCATGAGTAGTATAGTGAAATAGTAACACGAATACGAATACGTGGTGACCACGTGGTTACACATGCAACGCGTGTAGCCTTATCTATAGTTTCTTTTATGATGCATTTTTTTATTTTTATTTTTTTTCCAACAATCTAACCTTTGTGGAAGAATTTCAAAATTTCCAAATCAAACGGTCCAATCACTCACCTATTTAGGAAATTTTTGTTGTTTTTTGTTTGAGGGTTCCAAGAGCTAGTTCCCTCCTCCTCCTATTTTTTTCCACTATTCTTCAGTACTTTTCACTTTTGCTTTCATTTTTTTTTTTTTTCGAATAAGACCTTATAAACATTTTCGTTTTAAGTAAGAACATCGAGTATTTTAAGAATCATTCCGCGTTTCTGGATCTCAGTTGGCTGATGTGTGACCGTCACAACAGCTTCCACCATACATAGGCCAATAATTCAGAGTTTTGGATCGAACCTCAGCTGTTGGACAAAAAAACTTTTCATTTCAATTCATAGTTTTTTTTTTGCAATAATAAGTTATTTTAACTAGCCTATTTTTTTATTATTTTTTTTTATCTATTTTTAGTTGTTAATTTTATTTTTTTTTGGTAATATTTTATTTTTCTGCACAAAAATGTACATTTCGTGGACACTATTATTTAATTTGTGTCTGTTGACCTCGTCGTCAAGTTTAATTCGCGGACAAAACGTCGAGACCGATCTTGTGAACGACATCCCTCGCGGCAGGTTGGTGATGACCGCAAATAACAACGCGTCGTCAACGACGACGACCGTTGTCAGTGCCGTTAACGAGATTCTGGCCAAGTCGTTGGTCCTGCTTCGCGCGAACAAAACCAACGCTGCAAATGCTGCTGCTGCTACTGATGGCTCGACGGCAAATGCGACCGTCCAAGTGCACGGCACGACGCCGCTCGTTGTGTCGGACGCAGCAGCTTCCGGGTTCACTTCCGGTCGCCGACGAGTCGCCGTCGGCAAAGTGCGACTCGTCGGCGGGCGCTCTGAACACGAGGGCAACGTCGAGGTGTTCTACATGGGTCGTTGGGGATCGGTGTGCGACGACGAATGGGACTCGCGGGAGGCCGCCGTCGTCTGTCGGCAGCTCGGCTACGACGCCGGCGCCGCCAAGGCTACCGAGAACTCGCAGTTCGGACTTTCTCGAAGTAAGCTAGAAGTCTTCCATTCATATCGTTATCTTCATCATCATAATTAGAGGCCGGATTTCTATGCAATCTCATGTCATGCTTGTTTAGCATATTTAGCATATTTTCCTTTTTTTGTGGCAAATTCAAATAGTTTTTCCTGCATATTGAAAATTATCTGAAATATTTACATCGATAAAAAGCTCCAAACCACGTGGTAATTATCGGTTTCGGTAACAAGTTGGAAACTAAAACTAAAATTAATGAATTAGGCAAATTAATTTTTACATGTAGACCTATGTAAATTACAACTAAAAAATCTAAAATTGAGTCAAATTAAAAGATTTGATATTTGAGGAATGATTGATAGTTTGTGGAAACTTCTTTTAGAAAATTGACCATCAAACCTCAAATGATGATCTCAAAAGCTTACTTGGATTGCTTCTCGTGGTTTTTCTTAAAGGTAACTACTGGCTCTTAGATGACTGCTATAAATAGGTCTTTAAGGAGTATTTGTTTATTGCGAACATTTCTTTGCAGTTTCTTTTCTGAGCAAAAAAGTTTGCTTCAAGTTTTTAAATCGACCCCCTGGAATTGGGGCTTTACTGCATTTACGTTTTTCCCAATTTAATTCCATTGAAAGCGCGTGTTAATGAAAAAAATAACACCGTAAATTCCAACCTTTTTGATGAATCATAATTAGGCCTGGCTTTCTCTTTTAAAAAGGAGACCTAATAAATAACCAAAAAAAAATGAATGTTACTTAGTAGGCCTAGGCCTAGTAAAAAATAAGAGAGAGTATTTTCACTTTTCTCTTAATTAGTGTGACATCGAGGATAAAGTGTCCATGTTCTATTTTCGCCTAATTTATTTATTTATTGCGTTTCTGTAGACCAGTATATGGCTAGGCCATTTCAAGATGTCGGCCAGTTTAATGGGACGTGTAATTACGTTTTCTGAATATGCATATTTTATTATAATTAGGCCTACCTATTTCACGCATACAATGTAAG
>JAQIYI010000926.1:0-14404 GCA_034700265.1 Polyzonium germanicum
AGTATTCAAGGATTCATTTCCACCAGGAGGACCTTATCAGGACCATCGAACATATATGATCGATATGATCAGACTAACATTCCCCCTAATGACGGTTAGCTGACGACGCTCAATTTCGGTATCACAAATAGTTAGTGTTGTCCAAGAAACGTAGCAAGCGAGGGCGCCACCGTCGTACGATTTCTGTTTTCATTCGCGCAATACACGCGATAGTGACCCAGTGAGTGACCTACCCCCTTAGGACAAACACGATTCACGCCGAAATTAAAAATAAAAAGTCAAATTAAATTAAAATAGCTAGTTAGCGTTCAAAAACTGATGATTCCGTTTTCTATCGGATAGCTCACGGGTGGGTCAGATGCGTGCGATCAGTCGTAAATGGCCTATAGGCCTAAGCGCAATAGATGAAGAAGAACAAGATAAAAAAAACAGTAGGCCTAAACAAGATGGCGGAGACTTTTGAGTGAGAGATGTGCGTAAAAACGGTCATAATTTGACTGAAATTATGGCCGAAGTCAAGTCGCTGCTGAGGAATTGAACCCCGTAGGGCGTTTTTTTTCTTCTTTTTTTCAACAAAATCTGAATAGCGAAGACGTTGTTTGAAAATATGATGATGAAAGGGTTAACGTTTAATGGTCATGTTATCATCATTATACTAAGTAAACTGGAGTCTCGAACATCATAAGTCACACTAACAACGTACATATGTCTATTCTGAAGATGAAGAAGAAGAAGAAACAAAAAAAAATGGCGGCGTTGAATTATCAATTTGAACTTCTTGCCATGATATGACGATGATTCTCAGCAAACTTGTTTCGCCCAGTAGATTAAGAGTTGAAAAAAATGATTTTCATTCTGTTTAATGCAGATTTCTATCAACTAATCTCGGGAGAGATCAAAGGGGTTAAATTCGACGAACGCGCTTGTTGTGTAACGCGCGAGGCACTTTAAAGCACTTCAAGGCACTTTTCGAGCAGCGCCATCTTTTGCTTTTGACGTCACGTGCGACTTGATTGATTGCCGCTTATTTTCAATGCGCTTCAAAGACCTCTCCTGTCCAACATGTTTACACATTGTGCGAGGCTTAATGAACACAAATTGGTGAGCGACATGACCGTGATCGTTAGCTTTTAACTCGCAGCTGGGGAGCTAAATTTCGGTAATCTGTTTAATCAGCGTTTCCGGTTGCCTCAAACGAAAATAAACGCCACTAAAACACACGTAATGCAGCAACTAATTAGTTTGAATGAATGAAGACGAGCAATAAAACTGACTGAAGAAGTGTATAAATCGCGCAGGACAGACAGGGCGGCACGGTTCAAAAAGCAAGACAATAATCCAAGATGGCGGCAGATAAGAATTGGAAAACTCTGTCTTGATTGTTAGAGCGACCGAGAACTCGTATGGCACGCGTGCGTTTGGCAGAAGTACCGCCATCTGGTGGCAAGGGCCGGAATCACTAATGCAACTTCCGGTTATGAAGGGCGATTACCAGCAAAATTAGTTATCATCTGCGCAGTTCTGCACGCGCACCTCTCGATCGTAGTACGCAGTCACGAATTTTGAATGTCGATCTCCAATCATAACCGGAAGTTTTTAAGGCTGTCTTGACTCGAGACAGCTCTTAAGATTTGCATTAGCGATTCCGGTCTAAATGCTTAAACTTGACACCAGTTGATATCAAAGAACTAAAAAAAAGAGGAATGAAACGAACCCATATGACGCTCCTGCAAAAGTGCGCCAAGATAACTTATTGGCGTACGTGGGAAGTTAGTTTGGGTTGAACTTTCGCGTAATTTATTGCACTTGCCTTGATAAAAAGGCCGCCATATGCCGTCAAAACGAACAGTATAGCGCAGCGCACACCTCAGAATAGTAAACTAAGCGTTACCGGTAGGTGTGACCCGAAAAGTTCGCGTTTTTCGAGCTTTTAGCAAGGAGGAAAATCACGGAAATTTTTTCCACCGAGACACTCGACACGTATAGAGGCGGCCAACTCTTTCACCCTAGAGTCAAGAGTTTCAAGTCTGTCTTTACGTAGGCTAGGCCTACATACTGCAGTACTTGTGCACAGCGTTGGAACGAAAAAAATATGCATCCAAAACTCAAGTGCGCGTACAGAGAAGAAAAGATAAAAATGAACTCAGCGAGAGTTTCGGCTGGCTGAATCGCTAGTTTTGAGAGTCTTAGTTCAAGAATGAAGATTTTCTTTTCTCTTATTTTTCTTAAGAAAGTCCTCCACTTCGTGCGTGTAACCATGCATAATACAGTGAAGATGAAGTAGCAGCCTATGCCAAGAGTAAAAAATGTAACAAAAAATACCAAACTTCAGCTAGAGGATAACTTGGATTGTTGCCACATGCTATATAACTAGACGCACACGCCGTCGTCTTCGCTCCATCGAGCATGGCCGTGTCTAGCTTTTGCACCCAGCAGTTCGAACAGTTCCTACAGTTGAGGCTCGAACCCCAGATCCTTGTAACCTTGTTGTGCCACTACTCCATCTATACACCATGTAATATTTTTATGGCTTCACATTATCGCCACCAGGTGCGCTGCGGCGCTCAATGTTAAATTGCCACCCGGACCCGCCCTTTCATGGCGGTTGCTCAATGTTGTTTCTATGGCAAAGTCGCCTTTTAATGGCGGATAGCAGACGACGCTCATTTCCGGTTTACATGGTGTATACTAAACTAACAAAGGCGTAATTGTATTTATCTAGTAGTTGTGTTCGAAGCTTCTATCAGTGAAATAAGACCTTGACATCTTGTAACTTAGTAACAACATTTCAAACGCAATAAGAACCGGAAGTGTAGACAAAAATGTGCATGCAGATATGCTTAAAATAGCAAATATGCAAAATATGCCCAATTCTTTCTTGCATTTAGGCATAAATAGTGTAAAGAACTCATTTTCTCTTACGTGGGTGGCTGCAGTAGTTCGCAAGGCTTCTTTCCGTTATTGCTGCCGCTACTGCTACCGTTCACGTTGCTCGAATCCATAGCTTCCGGTCGAACTTCCGCCTCCGGTTCTAGATGCTTCTGAGGCTGAGTGGCAAAGACATCGTCTGAAGTGGGCTGCACGCGAGTGATGATACTCTTTCTTGTTGCTTCGACTTGCGAAGATGACAATTGATGGTCCAATTGTTGATAAGTCGTCTGATGGTGATAGCTGGTGTGATGGTGGTTGTCCAAGGGGTGGTGGTGGTGGCCATTGTTCAGCAAAATGGCCGCCGCCGCCGCCGTCGAAATCGAGGTGGTTGCCGGCGCCCGCCTTTCGGCCAGACGTCCACGGTTCTGAAAAGTGCAAATTCATTTTGAACGAGAATCGTTAGTTGACAATGCATGAAAAACGACTAGGCCTAGGTCTAGAAAAAATAGAAAGGCTTAATTTCGTCAAGATCTCTCTCTCTCTCTTGCCAGGTGAACAGTGTGGGGGTCAAAGGGTCAAACGACGAGATCGTCCTCGGCTGCTATCGAGCAGCGTCTGCGCACAGGCCTAAGTATAGACGATGTAACTCAACATGGTCACGACGAGCCGAGGCAACCTCATTACTTATGGACAACATCGCGCGCGTGATGATGATAATAGGTCCGTGACCTTTCCTCGCGCAGGTCACCTCGTTTGGCGTCCCAAAACGTTGTCGGAGAAAGTCGCCATTACGTGGTGGAAGCCACATCCACGACTCAGTTTTTTTCCCGCGTCAGTAATCTATTTTCTTTCCCCTGTTACTGGCAACCACAGCGCCAGCAACGCACAGATTTCCATGGAAATCTCAAAAGTTTGAGCGAACGTGGGAAACGCACTTTTCACACGGGTACCGGTAGTAGGCCTAGCTATCGCAGGAATTCTCTTCTGTTCTTGCGAGAAGGAAGAAATACGGGTTTGAATGATCAAAAAATTTGCATCTTGTTTCGCCTAGACACTGTCTTAACTGTGTGTCCAATTAAATTCCTGTTTTTTTATTATTATCCGAGTGATGGTGTGGCTGCGGTGGCAGCGGCGCGTTCACACTCAACGATGAAGCAGCTAAAGCGGCGTTTCGATGCAAGCTAACATACATGCGCAAGCATAGATACAAAAATTGGCTATTTTACGTTGCCGCGTGTTTTGGCTCCAGGTTCTAGTTTTGGCTTCTACTGTGAACGAGCTTTGAGGCACCCATGAGTTGAGAAGCTACGACTCCACGTTAATACTTTGTTTCGACTATTAACATCTAACCCGTCAGGTGAATATTTAACTACATGTGTTATGGCGGCCCAGGGTGACCAGGGTCCTTTATTCTTTTTATTTATGCAAGAGTGCACGTACATCACGTGACATCATGGCTCACTTGGCTTGCGCGTACAATTATACGATTTCTCTTACGTGGGACACACGATCATCCCACAATGCATTGCATTGCGCCATCCGCCATTTTCGCTCCTATATAATCCCACCTATTTTCGCTCCTATATAATCCCACAATGCATTGCGAAATTCGCCATTTTCGCTCCTAAAGAAGAGGAAAAACGCTTAGGCATTAGCCTATGAGTGACCCATCCCCTTGGCTCATTAGCATCTGATCCTGCGCCCTCTATTGATCGAATTCCCAATTTCCACCCAACAATGCGAAAAGGGGGGGGGGCGAGACAAAAAAATCCATATTGGTGGCATCACTGGCATGACGATGCCTTTCTTTTGGCTTGACTCTAGAGATCAAGAATGCCATTGTCCAACCATGTGATCTTTGACGTGCCTGCCTTGAGAGTCGAGATTGAGAAATTCTGACCTTGGCCGCTTAAACATAATTAGGCGTAATTGCATTTTGTTAGCGAATTCCAATGGCCATGCACATTCATGCAAGACCATCATCAGTTTTAATGACTGGATCTCTAGTGTGCAGACACTATATAGTTGTGCAGGGAGAGGATGTCACTGGACCACAGGTAGAATCTAAACAGGCTGTCGTCATCGGAGGACAAAGGGAACAAAAATCTCTTCTTGGCGAAACAGGTCAAATGTCGATGTCGATCATCTGCTGTGCGTTTGTGTTTGTGTAGTTGTGTGCGAGCAACAATTCAAATTCAGGCAATGTTAAAAGTTCGCACTCATACTTCCATTAGGCATTAGGCCTGGCGATTGTCAGCCACGAACAATACGAAACAATTGTTGCGAGTGCCGAAAAGTACGGAGCACAAATTGCATCTAGGCAGGGCGCGCGCGCAGGAATACAAAGAGTAATCCTGGCCACAGAAAGACAGACGGACGGGAGATTATGGTTGTGATAAGGTTGCGTTTTTAGGAATGTCATCTTTCCTTTTATTTGGCAGTCTAGGCCTTGCCGCCCCATCCGCAATGGTGCAATTGTGGCGTATACTTCCGCCAATGCTTCTCTGTTTGAGGCTTTGAGCATTTGATTGGAAGCTCAAGTCACGCACAACAGCAACAACAAAAACAAAAATGGCGCCCAATAGTCGCGTAAATGAATAGGAGGGGAGGGGAGGGGGATATATGGCCTAAAAAGGAGGTCGAAATTTGCGTGGATTCATAAAATATGTCATATTCAATATGCGTCTAGTTGGAGGAGTTCAACCTTGGTTCTCAGCTTTTTACGAACCAATCGCGTTAAAGTTGCTTATTTAACGGCAGTTAACATTTCCGGCTGCAACATTGTAAAGGGGTTTGTAACGTCAGCCAAATTGCCTTAAGGCTGGAATCACTAATGACTTTTAGAGCTGTCTCGACTTGAAAATAATCCCAAGACAGGCTCTGATGAATTCGCCATTCTCTCTCAGGAATGCCAAAATGACGTAATCTCAGCCTGTCTCGGGTTTTTTTCGAGTCGAGACAGCTCTAAAAGTCATTAGTGATTGCAGCCTACAAGTTTGAAGTTGAAATTCGAATTTGTCACGAGTAGAGTGCCTAAGTGTAAACAACAACAGCAACAGTAATTCTCTGCGGGTGGCGTAAGCCTTAACGGTGTGTTTAGGGTAGAATGCTAAAGACATCAGCTGTTATTGCACTGAACAACGTAAACAAGATTTAAAAGTGCTTTTATTTGGGGACAACTAAAGATCTACACGAATTTAGGCGGTCCATGCAAGCAGGCATATTTCCAAGTTGTTTTTTTTATCAAACGACGCCTTGGCTTCTGTTTGCTAGGCCTAATGTGTGGGCGACCAGTACCGGTAGGCATTTTGTTAGTGCTGCATAGTGAGTGAGAGAGAAGCCGTAATTCACCAAACTTCATGCAGCGAGCGCTGTTGGAAGGCCTCAGAAACCCGTTGAACTGCAGGCCTATGGACCTTTTCTCGAAATAAATTAGCATTACTTAACTAGCTGAGTATGATGATGATGATGATGATGATGATCATCATCAATATGCATTATTATCATTAGCCTAAACTCTTCTTGCGTTGAGTTTATCCGCACGTCTGTTCAGCAAAAACCGGATGTGCTGCACACTGGAGTCAGTCGTTTCCCATTTCTCATCAATTACGCAGCGATTGTGGCTGACAAGTGATGAAATGCAATGAGACAAGCGTGAACGTTTGATTTGTGGTCGTGTCCAAACGCCTACTCTGAAACTGCTCTCTTGAGGTTGCAACGGCGAAGCTGAAAGTTTGAGCTGAAACTGCGTAGCTGGCTGCGTCAGCTTTAGCTAAAAGCGTAGCTCTAGAACCCCATATTGGCATTTACCAACTACAATTGCTTGGCAAAGGAAAGATTACAATGATGGTGATGAAGATAAAATGGAGGATGACTATGATTTTCCAAAATGGCGTCCACGACTTCCGATTGCGTTCATGGGTCTACTTATTTCGTGCGATTCAGGGCGATTAGCGATTTTTTTCCAGAAAAATCGCTTCCTTGTGAATCCACCCTACGCTTGTAGGCCCTTAACCGGCCTCCTACGTGCGTAAAGTTCGTTTAAAGTGTGCCTAAACGAGTACACATGGATGCAAAAAAAATGTATAATTCTTCAGCCGGATGTATGATACATGTATCCACGCGACACATTTAATTCGACGTTTTTATCTTTTGAAACAAGAAATGTTTTTTAAGCGCATTTTTCTGGCACAAAAAAATTCAATTATATGTAGATCCAGTAGGTCGAAACCAAGTCAACCAACCAGCCAGACTGACGAAAGAGCCCCTCAACCTCATTACAATCCACCGCATTGCATGTATGGGATGCGAATTTGCAGCATTGTTATTCCCACATTGTCTGTCTGTCTGTCTGTCTGTCTGTCTCCCGTCCTCTCGCTACCAATTCAGACACGAAAACATGATAGAAACAACGAAATTTGGCATTAAAGACTTGATTTTTTTATATATAAAAGTAAAAAAACTGATCACGAGAAAATATGTAAAAAAAAATCTCCGGATTTAAAATTCTCTCACAGAAAAACAATTTTTATTTTTACGTGAAACACGGAATTCCATTTCAGAATAAAAAATTAAATAACTTTAAAAAAATGATATCCTATAGGCCTACTAGTTTAGAAAAATAAAAAATGGCGTCCCAATTGACAAAAAAACTTCTTTTCAACACGAATGCCATGTGTGTGTGTGTGTGTGTGTGTGTTTATTAACCGGTCATTGACAGGCTTATTATAGGCTCTGAAAAATACACAGTAGGTTTCAATGTGATCCTGTTCTTAATAATTTCCCAAAAAATAAAAATAAAATAAAAATCGTTAGCTTCTCCATAGGCTCGGCGAATGGACGAATTTCCCGCCAGGTGACACGCCTTTTTTTCTGCGCGTTTCCTCCAGCAAGTTATTAATATATACTCCTTTAGGCCTACGGCTCATCACGTGACTTGATGTCAACTTTAGCCCTACGGTCGCGCGCGCACAAATGTATCTCCCTTTGTCTCCAAGAAAATATTGTAAACGACAATGGCGACGACGTAAATTTCAGTTGACACAAATTTCTCCCGTTGAACATAAATTTTACCTTGATTGTTTCAGACGGAAATAATTTCATTATTCTCTAGGCCTGCCTACTTACTGTGCAGTTGCAATTGTAAATCACGCTAATCAGCGTCTTGACAATACAATCACAGTGGGCTTGAGGCCTATAATTTTGTTTTAATTAAAAAAAAACCTGTCAACGCCATCTGGTGTCCTCTCAATTTTAACTTAGGATTTGCACGTAGTTCACGCTTGACGTAAAGCGTCATGTGTTGCGCTGGCTCATAAGCAAAATCCGAAAATGGTCATTAATTACACGTACAGATCTCGTGATATTATTTTATAAAACTACCTAGCTGGTTAGGTCACAAAAGCAGCTTATTTTTTGTATATTTACAGTCCAATATACGGTATTGATTATATTGCTCTCGTCAATTGAATTTTTGAAATTAAAACAAACCTATTGGCCTAAACTTTAAGCAATTGCGAAAGCCCGTCATATTTATTAAAACAAAGTTGGTCCAAAAATGTTTTTTATTAAAATGTTTTATAAAAGAGATTTGTTTTATAAAACTGACCAGATACACGATAAAACCATAGTAGGCCTACACTGTGATAAAACTTCAAATTCTATTGGACCAACACAGTTTAGCTCGTCAAACACGTTCAAACCGAGTTGGCGCAACTGGGTTGGTCAAACAGAATTTGAAGCAGATTTATCGCATTTTAGGCCTATGAGGTGAGTTTCATAAAATATTTTTGTTTCATAAAACAAAAGTTGCATGAAAACTGACAACACTTACATGTCTAGTTGATATTAATTTACCTGTAGACCCCTACCTTGAGCAATAGGTCTTAGTCGTCCTGACTGACGTTTACACGTAAACAAAAAATCCACTGTTGACACTTTTAAAACACAAACACTTTAAACAGTCAAAAAAAAGATGTTTAAATCCACTTGAGACTTCTTTGTCCAATTATGATTCAAAATGCGAAATTATTGCAATAGTGTGGAAATCTTGCCGCAATATTTCGCCGATAACTTGGGGTCGGTGGGTGGATGGATTGTGGGGTGTTTCTGAGGATGACACAAGGTGGTGTATGTTGCCAGATCGGACGCCAACTTTTTTCTGAAAAAGTCAACTAGACACGTGGTTCTGTTTGCGACTAAAAATATATTACGTCAAAGTGGGAGGCAGGCAGGCAGGCTGACTAGACTGCCGCGGCCGCACTAACGATGAGAGAATAGCTGAGGAATAATAAAAAAAATACAGATTAAAAGAAAGAAAAAAATCTGCTAAAAAGAAAATGTGTTTCTTTGCTGCTCCAATAAGTTTAACCCGTGCCTACATGCGCAACCAACGAGATTTTACCGTTGATTTCTAGCCGCGCGCCCTCTGGCGGGACACCAATTGAATCGCGAGGCTCGACTCGAGAGAGGTCACCGGAGAATTTATCGTAGACCTACGATTATTCTAAGTCTCTAGCCGTCGAGATCGATATTTGAGAGTGCGACAGCCTGCTGGTTTGTGACGTGCTTCGACCCACTCTGTACATCTCTAGAAATTACGTAGAAATATATAACTAAAAGAGCACACGGCCAACGATTGTGCATTCATTGGGCCTATCTGTTGCAAAATCATCTTTGAACAAAAAACAGAAGCAGCGACACCTGGTAATGATAATCATAGGATATCGGGGTCAACAGGTCATGTGTACCCAATTACAGATTCCTAGCAGAACCAATGGACAGGAAAAACAGCCAAGGGATACAGGAAGGAATCGAACCCCTAACCCCCAGCGGTCAGAAGTAGATGCGAGCTATAACCAACTGAGATCGCGGGAGCTCCCTAGATGACAAACTAGGTCTCTTGATAAATCAGAATCAAAAATAAAACAAAATCCATATGATAGGCCTACTGATAAATGTGCTAGCGAGAGTATCACGTGATACTTCGTTCGCACGGACAAATAATAATAATTAAATAAAATTTAAAATAAAATAAACAAAAAAACAGCAAGCTGGACGTAGAATTAGCAACGCTCGTTGTGACAAGTGACATTTTGTGGTTGCTGAAGCTTTGTCTGAATTGATGCTACTCACAAGTCAGATCAGAATTTAGGACAAATTTTAAATCCTTCTCCTCCCATACCAGAAAAAGAAGAAGAAAAAAAAATCTGATGAATTGGGTGTTTAAATGAAAGGCGATGTAACACCCTCTCATCTCATCGCCTGCCAGGCGTGTAACAACTAATGATAATAACCAATAAACGGTTTTTTAATGAGAAAAATATAAAATAAAATAAAACTTCAAGTTATTTGCACGAAACTTTGAGGCAAAAAAGAAATCGCGCTAGAGAAGTTATTAAAATTCCTACCTGTTTTTCACGTTTTTTAAAAGTTTTTTTTTCTTCTTCTTCTTCTTCTTCATGGGATATGCTTCCGTCTGTTTGTCCTGTATTTAAGCAAATTCTAGCAAAAAAAATTTCTTTTTGAGTGCGCTGGCACGATTGACCCCGCCTGGCAAAAAGAAGGTGAAATATATTTTTTCTTTATGAAGAAATAGGCATATTGCTATTCTCTTTTCAAACCAAGATTCAATAGGCTACCGGTAGCAAACCTGGGCAGGCACTATTTGATGTTACACTTAAGAGCAGTGTTGAATAGGCCTAATGTTCAATCTGATTTACTGATTTGTTGCCTACATTTAGGCCAATAAATTATTAAAAATGAAAAAAAAGATAATTTGCTCGGGCCTAGTCTTTGTTCATGTTTTTTATTTTATTACTAAGCCTAATTACTCATTTGTAATTATGCCTAGGAATTTTTGTAATGCTCCAATTTAATACAGCCTAATTGTAATGATCGTACATTTTGAAAATTTGCAGGCCTAAATTGTAATTCTATTATTTTATTTAGAAAATAATTTTGCATTTAGGCATATGAAAATCAGGCCTAAGTTGAGTGGTCCTTTTATGGCTTCATAAATGAGACATAATAATAGCCTTTTAATTAATTGTGTAATAAAAATGCTGATACTTATAGACCTAACTGGTTAAACATTGGAGTTACGATTATAAAATAGGACTATTTCAAAGGGTTGCATCTGACAATACAGTAATACACACACATACACTTTATTGTGTTCTGAAATGAGAAAAAAATTCAAAGACAAACCGAGCAAAAATACACATGCTGCGATTTAAGATCGCGAGTCCATTGTGCGCGTCTTTTAAGAATAAGCAGCCCTTTTAAGATGCCGAATAATGGCGAATCGCAGATAAAATAACCAGAATTTAACTATACGAAGCAGAACCTTAAGATTAGAAGAACCTATTCAAGATTCGCCGCATTTTTACGCCAGAAATTAAATCAAAAGGGTGATCTTTGAAAGGAGGGCTCCATGTGGTACTCGGCTGGTTGGTTGTGTTAGCTTTCTTGAAGTTGGTGGGGTTGCTCAAGTAATATTACGCGCGCCGCGACTTTCAAGACCTCGAACTGCTCAAACAACGAACTTTAACCGGAACAATTAGAGACCTGACTGTTAAGAGCATCATCAGTTGATTGAGTGAGATGATTGAACTTTTCGTGTTACGTTATTGCTCAGCATCATCATCATCGTCGCCGTCGTCATGAATGCCCTCAAGTGCAACCTTTCTTGCTTTCTTTCAATGCATTATTTCGGAATTTGTGAGTCGTTCCCTTAAACAAAAATCAAGCTAAAACACCATGCAACTCGTGACCTGGTCACATGTGACCTCGCCGAGTGACGCGAAATAATAATCTGATTTGTCACTGTGGAGGCACACACAACAAACAAGAAGCTTGCAATGAAAAACGCCCCAAAACAGCCGGCAACAAAAAGTAAAGTGGAGTGAAGTGACGGACTCAAGTGGACATGTTGGAGTGGCCAATTTTGTGCTCTCAATTGGCGAACGACCTTTCTTCCAAATGAAGCTTATTTCAATTATTCGCTCGTAGGCAGCAACTCTTTTCTAGGATTAAGGCTTGGTATCCCTAAGGGTTATAACGAATACTGAAGCACTACTTGAAACAAACATAAACTAAATTCTAGTCCCATGTCGCGGATTTTGTTCCCTAAGGTGTCTAAATGGTTAGTCACGTCCAAGTCTACTGCATACTGCAGCATACAGAACAAAATCGTGACTTGAATTAGACTAGGCTTGAGATGAGCTAAACTAAGCTCTGCTCAAGTCATAAATTTAGCAAATAAAATAGGGCTCCAAGCATAACACTGAAGCAGCTTTGTAAATTAGGCCCAGTGTATAAAACCAGCCAAGCGAGGAAACATTTTGGCGCATCTTAGCTCAACAAATTCATGTTTTAGCTTTGGTTGTGAAGGCGTCAATTCGTTGCCATAGTACGATAGGGCCTTAGGCCCGTATATCTAACCGTAAACTTGAGTTTGCCTTACTCAAGTCGGCCTTTTGCACGTTAGAATTTGGCATTGCGATCTTGAGAGTGCATGTGCGATCGATGAAGGAATTCAATGGAGATTCTCACGAGCATAAATGCCGTCTCGAGTAAGACAAGCTCAAGTCTGTGGTTACACTGGTTAGTGATACGAACGGTAGGGGGAGATAGGTACAGTAAGACTTGAACGCGTATTGAGGCAAGTCTTAACGCCATAGTACTACATTGGAGAGACAAGTCTCAAGTCGCTCTCAAGTTTTTCTTACCAACCTGAGATACATATGTATAAATTTGAATTCATTTTTGATCAGGGTGATCTGAGTATGTCTCCGCCCAAAGCTCAGGGTCTTTTGTTCTTTTCTTGGTTTGTTGTAGGATCTCCAACTTGTCGTAGGTTTTGCCCTCTAATGAGTGGCGCTGTATATAACCCTATCTCCTAAAAGGTCAACGAACCATCAGTGGAGGGAGGTCAAAACATGCTCACTCAAAAAATGGTTCACCTCGTATTTTTAGAAAATATGTAATTTTTATTTTATTTAAAGAGCGCTCACTGTACATCTAGGCCGATCCCTTTCTTGTGAAGCATAAACGGGCGCATGAGGTTGACTTGAGCTTTGGTATGCAAACACAGTCGAGTTGTTTTAGAAGTTTCCATTTTTTTTAACCCTTATTTTATAGCTTTTGAGTTATTTCTTTGAACAGGTTTCATGCCATGGGTCATCTCCAATTATAGATTAGATTTTTTTGTTAATTTCTTCAAATTCATTAAAGCACGTTTTAAGAGAATCACATCAATTAGGCCCAATTGTTTTATGCATCATCATCATCGTCATCATCATCTATCTGCATTTGCTGGGCCTAAGTGATGTGAGTTAACAAAAAAGGGTTTAATTTAAATAAAAAAGGGTTTAATTTAAATAGAAAAGGGTTTAATTTAAATAAAAAAGGGTTTAATTTAAATAAAAAAGGAAGAATTTCAAACCTATTTGCAGGAAAACAACACGAATATTCGAAACAAATATTATTATATACATGTTTAAGCGAAATATCCTTGTGAACTTCTCAGGAATTATTTAATTTGCATGTTTTAAACAATAAACTCTGGGAGGAAGAAGAATCTAAAAAATTGAAATCAAAATTGCGTGATAGCCCGCTAGCTGTACATTTAGTTTATAGTTTTTCTCACGTTTCGCCAGCAGAGCCCACCTTGCCTAACTTAACTTCAGCTTAAGAGTTAATTTATTATACTCTTTTGCTCCACCTTTAGTCCTCTTCTGCAACCACAAAATGGCATTTTAATTAGCGCAAAATCATAGGCCTAATAAAATATAATGTTTGTATATTTAAAAAATGTGATTAACGATCTCTGAAATTTTGAATTTAGTTGAGATTCAAATCTGAACGAGGTCTCTTGATGTTGTTGTTGCTGCTGGCTGGCAAACTTGATTAATTGGTCAACTATTTCCATGATTTAAAATGGGGCCTAGCAGACGATATGTATGCCGAACAGGTGCTCTGCGTACATGTAATAGCATCGGCGAAAACTTGAAATTAACAAAAAATACATGTATATATATATACAAAACTGAAAATAAAAAAAAAAACAATGTAAAGTATAGGCGCCTATATTCGTAAAGGTGGGGCCATTGCTCTGATGATATTCTTACTAGTCTTGCGTGCGGACACTGCTAAGAGTGACATTGCCGCCATCTTTGAGAAGCAATTCGCATGCTAATTAAGAGCGCATTTTTACTTAAAATCATCTAAATTGTCCATTAAAACCTTTTTTTTTTCTTCTGTGTATCTTCTTCCTCGGTTGATGTTGTTTATGCTGCCGAATTTTCTAAGTCAAGATCAGTAATTTATGCTCTGATAACAAGATAACATGTAATTACATGTTTTTAAACATTTTTAATGCATTAACCTACTATTCACTCTGAATATGACTTACGGAGGAAGGGGGAGCTGCATACAGAACAACGGATCGTTGTTTGAACAAATAAGTCTTAGCACCACCACCATTATAGTCGTCTTAAAAGGTTAATGAACCTATTTTATGCAACTGTGC
>JAQIYI010000927.1:0-14403 GCA_034700265.1 Polyzonium germanicum
GGGGGGGGGGGGAGAAAATACAAAGCTTGAGATCTGCGCAACTGAAAGTGACATGAAGCACCCCCTAGTGAGATGACAATGAAATTGCAATAGGATAATGACTCGTGGAAGCAGAAAGAAAAATAATAAGGTGCGTCTGTCTCGCTGTCTGTCTCCGAGTTTGTATGTGTGCTGTCTTAAGAAAAGTGAATTAAGTCGAACAAGTTCAGGGGGGCCCCAGCCATGACTCCATGAGGTTCTAACTTTCTAAATCAACTCAATAACTGCTCAAATTGCACCAGAAGATTGTTCGCAAATATCTAAAGAAAATCTCGCTAATCATTTCTCGTTTAAGATAAACTTTAATCTTTATGGTCTTTATGGTCTTTCAAATAAAACTAGGCCTATGCGAAGCACGGTAGAATAGGCCACATAGTGACGGGACAATTAAGCGAACCGAAATTCTCCCTTGCAGACTAAACATTGCATTTGGCAACACTGGATGGCGTAATTTATACAAGAATACTAGATAACCTAGTATCTAGTATCCTTGATTCATATTAGATAGTGCAAACTGCACAGTGTTGGCAGCATTGTTTCAGACGATTAAATAAACAGACGCGATGTATACTTCCACTTAGGGTTTTTTATTTTTATTTTGCGTTAGCAATGCAATGCGTGCGTGAATTAATACTTGTCGAGCTGTTGTGAGACTAAGTGGGAGTGTTTGCCATTATTAATCTTCATAAATTATAAAGAAGTGCAAATGTGTTTACATTTAAGAATTTCATTCCGAACTGCCTGGTTGGTGGGTTGACCTGCCCTTGCTGTCCATAATAATTCAGCTGGATCCTGAGTCTAGAATGCTGACCCTAGCTTCTGACCTGGAAATAATTTCAGCAGTTCAGCACGGACTAATTTGCAAGTTCTGCGTGAGCATTGTTCTGAAATAATAATAAGACTAAATAAACACTGTAAACACTCAAGCAACACTTAAGAAACCATATCTAGAAAGCTGCCGATGCCAATTCCACGGCCGCAGTCCTTGTCTCTAAATGCGAAGACGTTGCAGGAAACGCCATCTAGTGAGTGATCCGAGCAGTTGAAAGTTGTCATTAAGCGGTAGAAGGCCTATCAACTGCATAGCTTCGCCATTTTCGTTGTTTTAAATTAAAAATTCGCCACCGGACACAAACCCGGGAGATAAAAACTTGAAAAAACTGACCCCAGCTAGAGACAACGCCACCTGCGTGACACGCACACACACATTTTTTTATGTTTGCTACAAAAATATTTAAGCAACTAACATTTAAAAAAAACAAAAGAGAAAAACAACGACAAGCTGGACATGCCCTAGAGCTTCGATTCATTTAACATACCTTGTAAGGCAGACAGGAAGGACATGATTCAATAGAGCGTCAAAGCTTTATCGGTTTGTGCCTGGAGGACACCAAAATGTAACTGTTTGAAGCAGAAGAAGAAAAAGAAAAACACAAACACAGGCCTAGAGAGATTGTCCAGATTCCACGCCAGTTAAAAAAATACACCCAAGGGCTAAAAGATTCCCGCAGGAATAACAAGATGCGAGCCAAGGCGAAGAAGCTCTACATATGCATGCGACAATATGTAGTGTCACTGGAGAAATATGTGTGACAAGAGAAATGGATGTCGAACAGTTAAAACTACGGTACGCGCCCAATCCTGAATTTCTCCAGTCTGCCACCTTGCGTTCAATGCAAATATCTGTTCGAGAGAGTAGCACGTGGCATTACGACTCACGAGCACCATGAAGGCACGTGCAGGAATGGAACACTTAGGGTACATAATGTACATTACATTTATCGCACGTGCAACATGTCCCGTGCTCTCTAAAAGCACGTGTAACATGTCGCGTGCTCTCTAGAAGCACGTGCAACATGTCAGTGGTGTCTAAAAGCAACTACAATTATTGAAAAGCCTCGTCGTCGAGTGTAAATCAAACAAACAGACGCACGCTCCATACGAGTATGTTAGTAGTGCTCGCAGGATTAGAATCAACATATGGGTAGCCTAAACTATGCTATTAGTAGCCTAATACTAATACAGTCCGAGGGCGCGTCGCACCTTGTCCTGGGACAATTAATTCAGAAATTCTGACTGGCCTTTCATTTTAGAGCTGTTTCTCCACGTTGCATAAGCCTACGCTTGCAAGTCATACACGTCCATGTAGGTTGGTCCACTGGTTTAGTGATTTTAGTCTGATTAGCTTAACCACACCACAACCGATTGCTGTCAAGACAAAACGGGTGTTGTAAATCCAACCTGATCTCTCTTTCTCTCTGACCGTCGTGAGCAAGTTAGAGCTAAACTGGCCATCGGCCATCACCGCTAACGAGGTCCGTTAATTTGGGCGTAAACGTCACCCCCCCCCCCCACCAAGTCACTTAAAAGTAAGATTCGAGAGTCACCTGACCACAAATGTCTAGGCCTACCAGTTTTCCAAAAAGTTATGACCCGTTTTAGTTTTACAAACACTAACGTCTAAAGAGATTCGCCCTTAAAGAGGGAAGAATTCTGGGGGCCATTTTGTTTTCTTTGTTCACTTTGGTTGGTTGGTGGTGACCTGTCACCTCTTGGCAAGTGTGCCACCACCCCCAACCGAGTACCACCTCACACCTGCGCCTGTTTTGATTATCACAATTCATTTCACATGCGCTGACTGCCCAGTTTTGATGCGCGCACTGGGCTGCTCGTTTCTCCCGCTGAGCTGCCGCTAGAAATCGAAATTCCACGATAATAATTTACTCTCATTGCTAGCTGCCACGACTTGCCAACCATTTTCTGATCGGAAACCGCGATAAACTTCAGTCCCGATCCTGTCTGCGCATGCGCACCTTGTGCTACAGCCTGCAGGCTTACATAGCTGGCAAAGGAGGACATTCATTGTGATTTGTGAAATTTCGCGTCTTTCTAGTGCTGAGTAATGGCGTAATTAATGGGTGGAATAATTGAATCAATGAAAAGATTCGCTCCTTAGAATCGAATCGACGAACAGAATGAACACTTTTCTGTGCAAATTTATCGTGCAACCTGATGCGACCTTTTGTTTCACTAGGCCTACTTGTCAAACAATTACTATAAAAGGGTCCGTCGCGTCACGCGATAAAACTTGCGCAGTCCGAATCAGCCTTAAAATCGATAGATTTGGTCTTTGTTGTCCTTTAGCTCATCATGAAGTTTTGGAATTATGCGAAAATTATTTAAAAAAAAAGGTTTGTCGTAAGATAGCGCGATGACTGGAGACTGGATCTGATATTTAAAAAAGGCTTTCAGCCAACGCCATTTTTGTTCCCACAGTTGTTTCCACTTGAAGTCCAGAGCGCAAGTGATAAGCTTTTAAGCAGGTAGGCCTACTTATTACCACCAGATTAAAAATTGGCCGATCGAAAACGCTTTAAAATAGATCTCAAGTGCTGCTGCAAGCTTCTGTGTTTTCAAGACGTTTCTTCAGCACATAATAAACTAGGCCTACTGTATGCAAAAATAATCATTTGAATTTTCAAAATAAATAAACACACACATCTATCCAATGGGATGGATTAGGCCTGCGCAACTATGAGCATTTTAACTTATCGGCTGAGATAAGACGCTTCACCACGCGGGCATACATAAAACGATCGTAAATTACTAAATTCGCGCAAAGGGAAAAGTTAAAAATGGCGGACAGACGCGTTTCCGGCTTCTGTTTAGCTTTAGACTTGTAGGCCTACGTGTGCGCGTAAAGGGCATGCTTCAGTTTTAATGTTCGCCAAGCTTTCATTCGGTGTCAACAAGTGATTATCAACGGTTATCACCTGACAGATGATAAATGGCATTAGCAATGCAGGCCTTAGTGCATAATATTGTTTCAATTGCTAACATGTGCACTGATACTGTACATATAAATCGCAGAACCAGGCCCAAATAGGCGCCGCTAACACATAGCACATAAACATGGCGTTAAAACGTCATCAATAAAGATGGCCGACCACCAGTGGCGTTTAATGCTTTGGCGAAACGTGAAATTATCCAGCGTCTTAATTTGGAAAGAGAGAAAAAAACGCATTAGACTTGAACAAGGAACTTTAGGCCTTCACAGAGAAAAAAAGTAAAAAATAAATCCAACATCTTAATTCAAAATAAAAAAAATGTCATTAAACTTGGAGAACGAATTTTTAAAATAATAATAAATAATTAGGCTACTTTAAATAGGCTTACTGGCCCAAAACTAATAAATGCATAATTCATTTTAAAACAATTGGATACGCCAAATCAATAATCGTTCTCACCAATTGAGCAATTTCAGGCAATTAATACTTCCTCTTGACGTTTTTTCTTTTCTATTTTTTTAACTGGATCAAAGATTTATTTATGCATAGAAATATTTTTTTTACATTTGCCCTCAACCGACATGGAATAAATCGTTCAAATCATGACAGTGACCTGTCGTCTTAAATAGGGGCACAGGAAACCGCCCCCAAATCGAGCCCTCCCATGCAGACTTGTTCAACGTCACACATGTCAAACATGAAGCAGAAATAACGAAATTATTATGCTAATAAATGAGCCACAGGATGAAAGCTACAATGTATAACACAAGTGCACTGATGTGTTTGCGGGCCTAATTACGATTATTGAAGTCGCTGATCAACGAGGTTAAACATTTGAATGAATACAGGATTACATGTAGGCCTATAGCAAAATAACAAAAGCATAGGCCTAAATGTGCATGTGTGTGTACCTGATTAACGTCAACCAATCTGAACCCATTTCCGGCTGCGACCGACAAAGCAGATTTGGCTTAATTTCCGACATGTCTAATTTAATTCCTCCTCCAAGCAAGGACCTACCGAAGTATTATTATTAGGCCGATTATTGCTCTGGTGCCATGTACAAGTACATGCCTACATTACACAGTAGCAGCCTATGCGCATAATCATCATAAAATGTAATCACAATTTCCTATTAGAGGCTGGCTGGCTGGCTCGCTCTGCAGCCAGTGTAATTGAGCGTGTCATTTAAATTTAGGAAATAAAAGGGGCACATACATAATGGCGGACATAATGGCCGTCAATATACGGCAGAGCAGCGCAGAACCCTTTAGCCGACATGCCTACATGATACTGTCAATCAATAATAATTATAATTATAATGGCGGAGCAAGAAGATTAACGGAAGCTTGATGCCAAGAGAGCGAGCGAACCTCATTACGTATGCAGAGCACGATTTTTCGGCCCAAAATAGGCCTAATCATCTCTTGAATGTCAACTTCCCCAAATTTGTGCCAACATTTTTCTCAACGCCGCCACCGCCATTATATCTCTCTGATGATCAACTATCCACCGAATAGTCCTAAAATATAGGGAAAAAAAATCTGTCGAAATACGCTGAAATCTGCAGGAAATACTTAATTTGTGGGATAAAATGTCTAGGCCTAGTGAAGACCAAACAAAGAAAAAGAAAATCAAAATGGCGGATTGACGAATAGTCTAAGTAGGCCTACAAGCACAAGAGAAATGAATGGAGATGGAGGGGGGTGGGGTTGATGAAGAAGAAAGTTTCTATGAGCCATCATTAAAAAACCTAAACGTTGCCATCAATAATTTAAATTGCGAATTAGCTACCGTCAAATAGGCAAGCCAGAAGGAAAAGAAATTTTCAAGATGGCTACGACTGGTGGTACAGTATGTAGGCTTATAGCGTTGGTCACTTAAAAATAATGAATTGGAAGTCTTAAATGCTTTTCTTTTTTATCTTTTTCTCCTCTTTCACATTTTCGAATCCTAGTCGTTGACCGTGCTCACAAGTAAGGAAAAGAAAAAAATCCTGTCCAAAAATCTCCTTGTTTTTGACAGGAATCATTCATCAGTGACAACATGTTCGACAGATAAGAATTCGCCTTGCGCAAAACCCCTATAGAAGGCAGCATGAGCAGCAGCAGTAGCAAAGGATACGAGCCCATGCTCAGGCCTACTTGAAAGCCAGATATTTATGTATATATTTGCTCAGGGAGAAGAGAAACAAAGAAAAAATTGGGCGAAAACAAGCCCAACATGAGCAGACAGCAAGAAATCCAGTGTTGAATTTTCAACTTCTGGAAGACATTTCCTCGTGTCACTTAATTATCTCTGTTTAGCGAACCTTAAACTTAACAAATTGACAATTTAAAGGAAACAAAGAAGTGCCAGTTGAGTTGTCCGGACACTACTCAGCTCAAACAAGTGAACAACTCAAATCTGCGGCAGTAGGCCTATTACGAGCGAATATGCGCGCCAGATTAAATTAAGAGCGAATAATTAAGTCCAGACTTAATAAACAAGAACATTTAGAAATTACACGGGAGATTAAGTTCAACACACACTCGTACACGATTGGCACAAATTCGAGATTGATAGCTTTTTTAAATACATAATTATGTCTGCGCATACTCAGTGCGAACACGATGCTATGGAGTGTTCAAGCACGTAACCGGAAATAATTAGTTCAAGCGTCGCTCAAGACAAATATTTAGAAGAAAAAATGCTGTCACCTAATTACAAAGTCACCTTCAAAACAATCTTAAGATTTCCAAGAGACTCTAAGAGTGATTAATCTGATTAAAGTTAGGTCCGGGTTGGATGGAAACACATTTGGTCCAAGGTTTAACCGTGTTTAAACAATTTCCTGTAATATGTATCCAGCTGGCGGTATCCTCATGATGGTATCCCTAGATGTTAAAAGGGAAACTTGAGACGGCCTAGGATTACCGTAAATTGGAAAAGCCAGTCTTAAGTCGCGTTCAAGTTTTCCTTGTGTAAGTTATACCAACCAAGGATACCTTGGATCAACCAATTAGGTATTCTGTTACTTAATTCACATTGTGCGATTTAAATTTATCATTAAATACACGACTAACCGCCCAGATGGCGCCACTTTCAGCAGCAGCGTCTCTTCAACATCTAAATCAGCTAGGATGTCTTCAAGTCACCATCATCTAAATATTGCCACTCAAGAAATTAATAACCGGGCTAAATAAGAATTTGTCAAGGTAAACCGAAGGCGATCTCCTCCTTCTCAAGTCTAAGAACTGTTTTCGCCTAAAAATGATTAATTAACTCAAAAGCGTACATGTAGTTTTCTTACATTACGTGAAAAAAACCAGACAATGCAAACCATTTAAAATGTTAAAAGAAATAAAAATGCGGAATATGTCAGTCGGATTGGAAATGACGGGTGCCTACGATGGTTTAGCAGACAACAACATAAAGTAAAAGGCGGCACAGGAAGAGGTCCTTACAAGAAACCGTCTAAGTAGGCCTCAAGAACTTCTGCGTTCGCTACATGTAGGCCTGACGATGATAAAAATATGAAATTATAAGAAGAGAATTTTTGCCTTGCTTTCTTACGCACCCCAACAGATGCCCATATTTATATCGCTGATCGCACCAAATCGCACGCAAAATCGCTGCCTCGTGAATCCGCCATACGCAAGAGGCCTTTTGAGGGGAGCCTCCCCCCCCCCCCCAAAAGGAAATTACAGAGAACATAATAACATGGCCTAGGCCTATAGCGGGCAAAGTGCTGTATAACCAAAGTAGTAGCAGGCCTACACACGAACATAAGTGTTTGGTATAACCACAGCGGAGCCACGTGATCATCGCTCATACACAGCCATCATTATCGCTTTATCACACAAACACAACAGTGGAGAGCGAGATATTTGGATACAAATGAGTTTGATTGATCACCGTCCACAGAGAGAGAGAGAGAGCCTGATTTTCATTGAGGGGGTGTGGGCGGAGCCTTGCTGCAAATAGAGAGCGGAGCAAGAAAAGAAAAGAAAAAACAATTAATCAAAAGTTAACTCGGGACGACGACCATAAAAGACAGATTTGTCTTGCGCGCTTTTTGATTATCTCTATCTATCCATCTCCTCTGTTCCTCGAGACAAGAAATTCACGAGTTTGACCCCACCCACGCACCCTGCACACGCTTCATATTATCTCATTTAATAGAGGTATTGGATGACTGGCTGAGCTGCACTCATTTAACAGATTAATTGCCGCGTAATTAGCATCGCCACCATCACCAAGTCACCACGAACTATCTACGGCCCGTTGCACTAAGGCTTGAGCTGCTCTTACTCAAGGCTATTGTTTAGCGTGAGAATTTGCCCTTGCATTCCATTCACGGATCGCACGTGCATTCTCAAGATAGCACGGTCAATCTCGAGAATGCACGTGATATGGATAATGGAATGCAATGGAACTTGTGTGACTTGAGTAAGACAAGCTCAAGTCAGTGGTTGGCTATGCGGGCCTAAGCATATCCGCTTTGAGGCGAGTCAGACGCGTTTGTGTAGACATCCGGCGTCTGGGTAGTGGACTTATCCTCAAACGGTCGTGCGTCAGAGACATGGACAATTCTTAAGACTGCCATCAGGCGTAGCGCGCACAGTAACTTCGTTTGTAAAATATCATTAATATATCATACGGCTACATGTATCTAAGGCACCGAACTTCTTTGAGACATCCTGTAGTATCTAATGTATGGACTATGGCACCCAGGTTGGTTTCGAGACAGCCCCTGTAATATTAAGGCATTTAGGCCTATTGCGCTGAATTAAAAGTACGGCCCATTGTGCCCCCAAACTGTATTGCATACTATCCCCCGTATCCCTAAATTTGCGGAATTGCATTGGAGCCAAATAGGGCCACAAATAAAACTACGAAATGGTTACCGACCGACGACCGTACGGGCGACCGCAGAGTTGAGCTTTCCCGATGTAGCAAATTGCGACATGATTAGGCGAGTTGGCGACTAAGGAGCAGACGACCGGAAGTAAGAAGTAGGCCTGCTTCCGGCCGTCTGCTCAAGCCTTATTTCTCCTTTCGGAAAGGGGAATGAAATTGCGAGATCAACTAAAACTTCCCTGTCCGAGATGGGAATGGCGTTTTAACCAGGGGAAGATCGGCCTAATGCCCGAAAATCCTTTCCGACAGGATACGCGCTAGGCTTAGTTTGAATTGCGGGAAACTCATCTCGTAGGCCTAATCGCTTTCACTTAGGCCTATACTTACTCGACGACTTGTAGCCCTACCGGACGATGTTCGGGCCGTGACACACCTGAGCCTAAATGACGAGACGGGAATAGGCCTAACTCTTTTAAACTAGGTCACAGACGATAAGCCGAACTTGGTAAACGCGAGGGGAGCACACGATAGAAACGCGGGACTTCTTGACAGGAAAATCATCATCAATTTCAGCTCAATGAACACACCCGTTTGGACGTCCATTGCAAGCAGCGCTGCCAGATTCCTGCAAACAGAGCGCAAAAGACGTTCCCACACAATGGATTTGCGGCTGCAGGCGCGCCCTCTAGTGCTCAAATGTCGCAACCAACAGGCAACCGATGGAATGAGCGAACGAAGTGGGCGGAGCTCGAGTGGCTCGGTGCGCAGAGCGCGCGCCTCACCTTCCGACACTCTTCACTAGTGGTTGCCGTGAGTCGTGGGTTCGATGCCCACTCGCCCCGTCCCCTGGCTGTTCTCCATTATGCTTCTCCGGTCGGCTTTCGTAGCCATTTTCCCACTCATGTGGCTTATTTATGTCAAAATTAAAATGTAATCAGACGCCCGTAGGGGTGGCAAAAACGAAAATGGTTTTTGGTTTTTCCTAGGTTTTTCCCAAAAAAGCCATCGTGGATTTCAGGGTGCGTCCTATGAAAAACTCAAAATCCATTTGTCCTAATTGCCCTTAATTTTCAGTCGATATTATAAGTCCATATTCCATTGTAATTTAATCATTTAATTTGCAAATCAATTGCTAAGGCGTAGGCCTACCATAATTCTGTTTTTTAAATTCTTTTTGAAATAAAATGTATCTCCCATACCGCATCAAATTGATTAATTCAATTCACCTTTTAGTGCATTAAAATCTTCAAAAAACTACATGTAAATTATCATTTTAGACCTACTTTCTATGTCTAATACTCTTATGTATGGCATCAAAGACACCTCACTGGCAGCTAGTCCAGCGGTCGAGCCTTGACCATGTCCTTGTTGGCTCGATGAGTGCAGCCTTCGCAACCTCCTCTGCCTAACGGATTGACGAGCTAGTTGTGGCTAGTCAGATCCATCCGAAGGAACGATTGGAGGGTTGTGGAACTTGTGGTACTCCCAGTGGTTCTGGACCTCTTAGTGGTTGTGGCACTCCCATTTGTTGGGGGCCTCTCAGTGGTTCTACTGGTTGTGGCCGGTGTACTGGTTGTGGCACTCCCAGTGGTTGCATTGGTCGGCGCGACAGTAGTAGTCTGGACGGCCCGTTTGTTAACTTTCACATATGGATAAATGAAAGAAAATCACACAAGGCTGACTCAAGCCAAGCATAGATAAGAATCGATTAACTGAGGTACAGTACATGTAGTATCAAACTGGACTTCTTAATTTCTTAATTGTCCTAATTTCTTTTATGAATTTTACTAAGTGGGATTAATTCTTAAGTTGCGCTAGGCTGAAATCACTAATGACTGGAAGTGCTGTCTCGACTTGAGAAATCTCCAAGACAGCAGACTCTGATGACGTCTGAAATTTCTCCATTCTCTCTGAATGGAAAAAAATTACGTATTTTCAGCCAGTCTTGGGATCTGCTCAAGTCGAGACAGCTCTAAAAGTCCTTAGTGATTCCAGCCTAGGACTTTTAGTAAGCTGTCTACACTCGAGAAAATCAAGTTAGTTGGAAAGCTGGTGCTAATCACACGTCTTGAGACTCATTGAGAGTGTTAGAAAAATAAGGAGGGCTGCTGCATCACTCACTATATCTCCAGACCTGAGTCGAGCATGGGCTTAACTATAGTCAAGCCCATGCTCGACTGACTAAAGTGTCAGACTGACGAAAGTACGTTAGTGCAGGATGCGCACGATTCTTTGTTTTAATACCCACCTTTGACCGGTGGACTCCTCCCGAGCCATGGTTGCAGAAAGCTGGGTATCAGGAATCTCGTCAGATCCCGGAGTCGAAAGAACAAGCTAAATGGCCAGACTTTGAGAAAATCATCCAATTAGGACATTAGGTTAAATGGTTGTCTGAGAATGAACGGGACGGTCGACGCACGACTCGAGTGAGCATCTCACCATTGTGCGCCAACCCAGAGAGAAAATTTCTGAAAAAACCGGTGACAAAGTCGTGCATTTTTCTAGGAAGCGAAAAAAGTCTGTCGAAGAAGCCGAACACCTCTCTTTGGATGGCACGGACAATGGCGAGCTTTTTTCTGTAAATGCCGCCGATAGCGTCGACCACTGCTCCGTAAATGCCGCGTACACGGTTATGCAGTTCTCTGTGAATGTCGCGGAGAGTGGCGCCGCCGTGGTAGATGAAATCGCGCAAGTAACGATAATTGCGGTGAATCAAGTCCCGCAGGTACTGGAGCAGGGAAACGGCCGGGTATGAGAACGTCAAAGGAGCTTCCAGTCGGTGACCGATGATGTTGGCTCCCATGTAGACGTCTCTCTCGAAGATCAGCCTGCCGTTCGCTCGCACCGTCTTGCCGCCGTCGGTGCTGACGACGTTGATCGATCGGCCGTTCATGTTGGTGAAGGTTCCCTGCTCGAGCATCTGCTGCACGGTTAATGCCGGTGTGACCATGTGATCTTGGATTAGGTCGAGGGAGCCGGCCAAGTCGCCGGTCTCCCCGAGCATGGCGGCCAGCGCGAGGGGCTCGTATTGGTCATTGAACGGAAACAAGGTCAGCGATAAGCCTGAAGAAAGTTTGGAATTTTAAAATAAAATTAGGCCCCGACTGAAATAATTTTAATTTTATCTAATTATTTTACTTTTATTCACATGATTTTTAATCTTAATTAAATTCAATTAATGCCAAGTAAATAAAATTTGGTCTAAATTAACAATAAAATTAGAATTAAAAGCTAGTAACTAATTGAATTAAGTTCCGTACAAACAAATGCAAATTATGTTATTCCAAATCTTCAAATTAAATTCATTCAAATCTTCATATTAAATTAATTTAAATCTTCAAATTAAATTAATTCAAATTTTGAAACCAAACTGCTCTAATTAAAATTTGATTTACTTTAAAGGCGGCCAATCTTACCGGCGTTCTTGATGGCCAGCAATGGAGCGGCCTTATTAAAAATCCTGTTGAATTGGGTGTTTCGGCCGCTTCGGCCATGGGCTCCGGCAAAGTCGATCAGGTCCAGTGCCGAGTTCAAGACCAGTAAGTCCGAGCCATCGTGGTGTGGATGCACGATCTCTGATTCTGCATAAGTGGCGTAATTACTCGGATAACTAGGAATCGGAATAAGGGCTGGACGAATAATACCTGTACGTGGCATAGTAATTGGGCAACTTCCGGAGGTGCAATATGCGCATTGTCTGGCGACCGACGTCTGCAACGTCGACAGTACGGCAGCGATCGAAGTCCACAGGACGCACCCGAAGCCTTTCATCTTCGCGATGGCTCTTTGACCAGAGTTCTGGAAATTCGTTCACTCGTGAAACAGTCAAATGGTTTTCACAACTCGGATTCAATTGATTACATCCTCATTACTACCTCATTAATTAATTAATTAACCCGATACGGCACATGCGTTACTCGTTGTGGGTTGATGCTATGTATACGGGTATCATGGCCTTTTACCAGGGTATTGAATAAATAATAAATATGTCTACAATGCATTTGAAATAAAACACACGCAGGCCTGCATGATAGGCCCACTAGTAATTAAAACGATTTCTAGTCATACGATTCTGGGAAGGTATCGTTTTGTGGTTCGGTGCGTTGTGTGGTAACCAATATTCACCGTTAAACCTGTTAGGCCTATAAAGTTAATCCTTGATTTTATGACTATTAGTTAAATGTACTGAAAATTTAAACTAAAGAGATCTTTGGAAAATGAAAAATGAGTTGGATGCAGAATAAGGTGCTTACCACCAATGAAACGTTCTCACGTAAAAGGGGATTACATAAACAGACATGTACAACTCTTATATAAGATTTCTTAATTTTATTATTCTGGACAATTACAAGGCGTCGTATTTGAATTTTCTTATTAGCTATTCTATTTATTAATAATTGAAGCGCAAGGCCAGCCATTCTCTGGTTAGCCGTTTCCTTAATGCCACGTCTGCTGTCCATCATCGGGCTTCTGCGTCGGCCTGCTTTGATGGAGGATAAAAAAATGTTCACACTTTCCATATTTTTCAACATGTGTAATTGTCTATAAAGTACGTATATTGAGGGCTACTTACGCCTTGTTGTTGTTGCCGAGTAGGTCGTAGATCATCTGTGCCATGGCCGAGCCCGGATTGAGCAGGAACGCCGAGGTGTTCTGGTGCGCCATGAACGCCTCGAACCTTTCGATCAACATGCGGACGTGGACGAGTTTGTCGAGCGCCATCATGATGGTGAGGCGCGAGGCGATGTTGGCGATTCCCTGCAGCCAAGTGCCCAAGAAGTTCGGAATTCTCCGCAGCCCTGACTCGATTTGTTGCTTGGACAGCTGGAGAGCTTGCGGCCGGACGCCTGCTACCGAAGGTCGGTTGTCCTCGCCGAATAGTTGCTTAAACGTTTGCAACATCCGCTCGATTTGGATATCCTCTGTAAAAGCAAACTGAAATTAGCTCAAGCCTGAACTTAAAAGTTAAAACATTAAAAATACAATTGAATTAATGTTGGTATAAGGGAAACTTGAACGCGGCTTGAGACTGTCTTCACTCCATAGGATTCCCTGGGAAAAACAAATCTCAAGCCCCTTACAAATTGTGAAGCGATTTCATTATTTTCATTGTACTATTACGGTACGTTATTGAGGTGAGGCAACTTTAAGTGTGCAAAATGATTTGTCGTCTGCTTTCGCCCACTATTTTGCAGTGGCAAAACGAGACACTGCCCAGAACCCTGCAAGCCATCATCACCTATTTCGTTGAGAGCTACTTCGGTGGCTTTGGACGTCGGCGTCGGCGAGTCTCCAGCGGCAAAGTCCATCCAGATGGACATCGATCCGAGCAAGCAGAAGAGCTTAAGCACCTTGGCGCCCATTGTGTAACAGTTGCTTCCAGATTGCAATTGATGGATCATGGTGAGAATTGGGAATTTGGATCGTTTCAAGTCCACATGAAATCAACATGAAAATCAATAGGTGAAATAAATATCTCAGCAATTATTTGCCCATTGTCATAGAACAATTATGGTAATGCAAGCCTACTATAATTTAGAATATATCTCACCTAGGCTACGCTGAACAATAACGGATCTCAAATTCAAAATTATAAATCGAAGCTGCAAAATAAAAAAATGCATTTGGCTTATTTCTAGGGAGATCAAAAAATGGCAATTAATGCAGCTTTTAATCAAAATTATTTATTTGGTCGTTCACAAAAGTATATAAACTGTGGTCACAAAGAGTTGAA
>JAQIYI010000928.1:0-14397 GCA_034700265.1 Polyzonium germanicum
GTCATTGCAAATACATGTATAAAACCGATGAAATCGATTTAATTGTTATAAGATTTGCAGAATTTAATACTAACCCCTGCAAATCAACATTTAATCACTGGCGATGACATTTTCATTGTACTATTACGCTATTTTTGGAAACTTTTCTAGCTATTTTATTTAACTTCATTTCTGGGTACTTTGCGGTTGCAAAATAATTCGTCGTCTGCTTTTGCATACTTTTTTTCCTATTCAATTTTAATTGCCGTCAACTAAATAAACCTTTTTGATCTTTAATTCTCTAATGCGCATTGAGGTGGAGGTCGCAATGGCATAACTCCGCGTTTACTGCAGCATTTCAACATCATTTCCGTGAACGAGTGCAGCAAGCCGACGATGAAGACCATCTTTGGCAAGATCATGCTTTGGCACTTGGATACTAGGTGGAGATCGACTGGCACACGCTCTGAAAGTAACTTTTAACATGCATATAATGTCCGAATTCTTCTGAAATCTTCAGGGGCTTCAGTAAAGAATTTGATCCGGGCATTGAACAGTTGGTGGACGGCACGTTGCGCATTCACGAAGCCGCTCTGGCCAATTTGCTGCCGACACCTTCAAAGTCGCATTACGTGTTCAACGTGCGAGACGTGGCTCGCGTCATCCAGGGCGTGCTCTTCTCTGTTCCCGAGACCATGGAAGATTTGAGAGCTTTGAAGCGGCTTTGGATCCACGAGGCATGTATTCAATGCGACCAGCATGCTTTGATTGTTTTTTTTTTTTGCCACTGACTAAGCTAACGTTCAAGTGGTTGTGTTGCCAACTTGGTTAATTAATCGTTGAAATTAATCAAGATTCTGCGTGTTTACTACGACCGTCTCGTCGAGTCGAAAGAGAAGTCGTGGTTCTTCGCTCAGCTGATTGAAGTCATTCAGACCACTCTCAAGGAGGACTTTAATCTAATGTTCCACCATCTTGCGACTGGCGTGGACGCAAAGGTACGTCCGAGCGAGCGAGCCTTTAATTACAATCTATTAAATTTCTTTTTGCTGGTAAATCTTTGACTATTTCAAAGAATTGGTTGATGAATAGCATGAAAGATTTATTATTTCTTTCAGGTGCTAGAAGACGACCTACGCAGTCTCGTTTATTGCGACTTCAGCGATCCTAAGTCGGACGTCCGCAACTACATCGAAGTTCAGGACGTGGACGAGTTGCATTCGGTCGTTGATGGCTACCTCGACGAGTACAACAATGTTAGCAAGAAGCCCATGAATATCGTCATGTTCAAGTTAGTCATTTCCACTAATTACATGCCATTAGTTAGTAGTAGCCCAACTGGGCTGCTTGTAGAGTAGCCTTTCTAATTCTAATTCTAATTTAAATGCTTTAAAATATGCTCTGAATTAGGTTTTTGAAAAATAAAACCTTCAATAAATACGTTTTAATTATTTAAATTAATTTAAATACATGTAGTGATCATGCTTACAGCTTGAACAACAAGTTAAAGCATCGTAAAAAGACCAAAATTGTCTACCGGTAATCGAAATTATGCTTCAAAATTTGAAGTATAATTTCAAGTTAATTGTTGTTAAAGTTGTTGAAGTTCAAATGTTTATTGATGGTTCCAGGTCGCAAAATATGAAAATATACCGTGAAAAAATCCTTTTGATGCAGATTAATGCTTGACTTTGATGTTTTCTATCTCTTTAAGTTTTTACTAAAATATGAATCCTTAAAAATATGAATCCAATATTTCAAGGTACGCCGTTGAGCATCTTTCGCACATCTCGCGCATCGTGAGGCAGCCGCAGGGACACGCGCTTCTGGTCGGCGTCGGCGGTTCCGGGAGGCAGTCGCTGACCCGCCTCGTCGCGCACATGTCCGACTGCGAGCTTCACCAACTGGAGATCACGCGCGGCTATTCGCTCGCCGACTGGAAGGACGACCTCAAGCACATATTCACCAAGACGGCGTCCGACGAGAAACACCACATCTTCTTGCTGGCGGATACACAGGCGAGAATTTTCTTTAATTATGGAGGTTTTTTAGTATTTTTGCTCATTCGTTTTATATTAAAACATCAATCAGATTAAGGACGAATGCTTCCTTGACGACATCAATAACTTGCTCAACGTTGGCGAAGTCCCCAATTTATTCGGAGCTGATGAAAAGCACGAGATAAGTGAGAAGATGCGCGAGATAGACAGGTAATTTTGCGTTTCTACTTAACTATTCTACTTAATTATTCTCTAATTAAATTCCATAAATTAATTAATTGCATTTATTTTGTGTGTGTTTATCTTCTCATTTATTTATTTGTGCCTGATCGTTTAGACAACGTGAAAAGCCTCTGAATCCGGACGGAGATCAGGCCTCGATGTTCGACTTGTTCGTCAGAGCGATCCGCGAGCAGTTGCACGTCGTGCTTGCCATGAGCCCTGCCGGTGACAGCTTCCGCGACCGGTTGCGCAAATTCCCGTCTCTGATCAGCTGCTGCATCGTTGACTGGTTCCAGGTACGAATTACAGTACAATGACCCGATTGTTTTCTCGCATTTCTAGATTCAGTAGTTTAATTTTAGTCCATGTCTTGACTCTTGTTTTTTTTTGCCAATTTCAAAGAATTAGTTGGACAATTCAGTTGTGCATGAATTCTTTGTCAATGTTTATTCCTTGCAGCCATGGCCGGACGATGCTCTGCAGGCCGTGGCCAACAAATTCTTGTCGACGATGCAGCTCGACGACTCCGAGGTGGAGAAGTGCACCGTCTTGTGCCAGTCCTTGCATTCCTCGGTCATGGACTTGTCCGCCACATTTTTCGACGAGATGAAGCGTCGCACGTACATAACGCCCGCCTCGTATCTGGGTCTGCTGAGCACCTTCAAGAAATTGCTCGGCGAACAGAAGGAGTAAGATTTAAAATATGCATCAAAATGCAGATCTCTTACGTCTACATATTTTCTTAGCGGTATTTCACAACAAATCGAAAGCCCGCAATGCATATTTTGAGATAATTGTTTACTTTTTTTTTAGAGAAGTGTCCAAATCAAAAAAACGTTACGAGCTTGGCATCGACAAGCTGGACCTGGCGTCGTCGCAGGTGATAGCCATGCAGAGAGAACTTTCAAGCCTGCAACCGCAGTTGATCGAAGCCAGCAAGGAGGTCGACGACGTCATGGGCGCCGTCGAAAAGGAATCGATTCAAGTGGCCGAAGTGGAGAAGGTCAGCTGCAATGTCATTAGTAGCTCCAATTAAGTGTTTGTCAACGCAGGAAAAAAAACTACTTAACTTTTAAACAACGCCATTATTTTAGGTGGTCAAAATTGACGAAGAGCAGGCGAACGAGCAAGCTCGATCCTCGCAGAAGATCAAGGAGGAATGCGACAGCGAGCTTTCCAAGGCCATTCCGATTTTGGACTCGGCGATGGAGGCCCTCAACACGCTCACCACTAATGTACGAGATTTAATAAGATTTAAATTAGCTGCTGCATCAATTATTGATTAAATTGATTAAATAAAAGTTGCACTTTTTCTTTGCAAGGATATTACAATCGTGAAAACGATGAAGAACCCACCTAGCGGCGTAAAACTTGTCATGGAATCCATCTGCATATTGAAGGGTCTGAAGGGCGACCGCATCACTGATCCTTTTGGATCAGGTGAGTTAAAAAACTGACATATCTGTTATTTTTATCTATCAAATAATAATTTCTGAATTGTATTTAAAAAATGAAAATTTAAAATATTTATTGAACAATAATCGGTACTTAAAGAATGAAAATATTAAATATTTATTGATTAATTACTTAAAGAATGAAAATTTTAAATATTTATATATTAATTAGTTAATTACCGGTCCCGGTACTTAAAGAATAAAAATTGTAAATATTTATTGATTAATTACCGTACTTAAGAATGAATATTTTAAGATTTATTAATTGTTATAAATTATTAAAGAATGATTATTTTACAGATTTATTAATTAATTATTGTTTTTAATTTTATTAGGCAAACTGATTGAAGACTTTTGGGGACCCTCAAAGAAAATGCTCGGCGATATGAAGTTCTTGGAATCGCTCACTCATTTTGACAAGGTTCAAATATTATTTGCATTAGGCCTATTTGATTTATTTATTTATAAATATTATCTATTTGTATCATATATCTTTTAAAATATCATATTATTTATTTGATTGAATTTCTCTAATTTTTCTCAATTATTATTTGTTTGTATTTTTTTATCATTTCTTATTTCAGGATAATATTCCTACAAAGAGCATGAAGATAATACGCGAGAAATTCAGCACGAATCCAGATTTCGATCCGGATAAGATAAAGACCGCTTCGGCCGCGGCCGAGGGCCTCTGCAAATGGGTCATTGCTTTGGAGGCTTACGATAGGCATGATGCATCTTAAACTAGGCCTATACTGCAGTTTAGACGCCATCAGATTCTTCTTACGATTTCTTCATTGTACGTAGGGTGATCAAAGACGTGGCTCCAAAAAAGGAGGCGTTGGCAATCGCCGAATCCGAATTGTCCGTCGCGCAGAAATCTTTGCAGGAGAAGCAAGCGGCGCTCAAGGAAGTCCAAGACAAGCTGCGAGAATTGAGGGACATGCTGGAGAAGAACAAGCGCCACAAAATGGAACTCGAGACCCAAGTAGACCAGTGCACTCTGAAACTGGAACGGGCTCAGCAGTTGCTCAGTCGACTGGGTGGAGAAAGAACCAGGTTTATACAATCTCCAGTAATCGTTTCCATATACGAGTGTGTACATGCATAGTATAATACGTGTATATACATTGTTTGCATGTGCTATAACCAAAGTATATGCTTACAAGAATGCCTAAAATTCTGATTTCTTTAATTAAAGCGGTATATCAATTAAGTTTATTTTACATTTTTGCCTTAAATGTTTTAAGGCCGTTAATACCTTAATTGTTTTGAAATGTTTTACAGGTGGAGTGAAATGGCCGTTCAATTAGGCGAACGATTCACGTTCTTGACGGGCGACATGCTCGTCGCTTCTGGTATAATTGCTTACCTTGGCCCGTTTACCGCTTCATACAGACGAGTAAGTCAATAAGTCCGCTCATTGAATGTGTTAATCTGACTAGATCATTTGAAATATAATTAATTGAATAGTCAATTAGTCATATTGATCAGGACTAAGCTGCAGGGTTTTTGAACCCATTCAGAATACGTAAATTCTTGGCCGCACTTGTTTAATTAAAAACCACAACGTTTTCGCCGTTTACAAAAGTAATTTTCAGGGCTGAACAAATAAATCAAAATTAATTATAAATAATTGAAACCATTTAATTAAAAAAATTGAAACCATTTAATTAAAATAATTGAAACCATTTAATTAAAAAAATTGAAACCATTTAATTAAAAAAATTGAAACCATTTAATTATTTAAAAAAAACTTGAAACTATTTAATTATAAAAAATTGAAACCATTTAATTATAAAAAATTGAAACCATTTACACTAATTATGCCATTTAAAAATAAAATAAACTCATTCAATTTTTGTTGTAGAGTCAGATTCAGAGCTGGCTGGAAACGTGCAAATCAGCGAAACTTCTTTGTTCGCCAAGCTTCTCTCTGCCGACGACCCTCGGCGATCCAGTGAATATTCAGTCTTGGAAAATTGCCGAGCTTCCGGTGGATTCGTTCTCTGTGGACAACGCCATCATCATAAAGCAAGTGCACCCTCGCTAGAATCTAATTACATTTATATAATCAGGTTGAACCTCATATTTGCAGTATGAATCCGCGTTTCAAAGGTTTTAACTTTGAAATTTGGGGGAATCGTTGTTTTGCAGGAAATCCAACCGATGGCCTCTATTAATCGATCCGCAACATCAAGCTAACCGATGGATACGAAACATGGAGAAGAGCAGCGGACTGAAGATCATCAAGCCGAGTGATCCTGATTACCTCCGTACCCTTGAGATCTGCATTCAGACTGGAAAACCCGTAAGATGGCGGCGTTGTTTTCTCACTTTTTACTCGGCCTCTGAATGCACTATTCCGTAAAACGCACATTTTATATTGAAATGAAACAAAAGTTTATTGGATCAATGTTGTTCTGTTGACTTTTATGCTCCTTAGGTGCTTCTCGAAAATGTCGGCGAGGACGTGGATCCAGCTTTAGAGCCCGTCCTGCTCAAGCAGACATTCAAGCACAGCGGCACCATGTGCATCAAGATTGGCGACAACGTCGTCGAGTATTCGCAGAGTTTCCGACTTTACTTGACGTCCAACTTGAGCAACCCTCACTATCTTCCAGAAACAACCATGAAAGTGAGGAATCTCTTAATTTAATAAATTTCTTGAAGGAAATCAAAACAATTTCACAGGTCGTTCAATTTTATGCTTTTTTAAACATTTTTTTTAAATTTAAGAATTGTTTTGACCTTTACTTTAAAGGTAACGTTGGTGAATTTCATGATAACACCCAGTGGTCTCGAAGATCAGTTGCTCGGATTGGTCGTTGCCCGCGAGAAGCCCGATCTCGAGGAAGAACGTCGAGCTCTCATTGTCCAAGGAGCGGACAACAAACGGTAAAATGCAATTTCACATTTTCAATTGGTCAATTTTAAATTAGCTAAGGTAATTGAAATAATTCCAAATTTGTGAATAACTTCAATTAAAAAAATGACAAAATATTTTTTCATTTTGTTTTGTTTGAAAAAATAAAAATAAAAAGCCAACTCAAGGAAATTGAAGACAAAATCCTGGAAGTTTTGTCTGATTCACAAGGGAATATTTTGGACGATGAGACTGCCATTAAAGTGCTGTCTTCGTCGAAAATTCTGGCCAATGAAATCACTCAAAAGCAGGTAAGAGCCGTTCCATCTCGTTGATTGGTTCCTCATCTTAACCAGTACTTGACTAACTTAACCTTTGACATCAGAAAGCAATTAACTCTTTTGCTACAGAAGGGTATAATTGTATCCTTTGACCTGTTTTGAGTTGTTGAACCAATTAATCGTCAATAATTATGTTAATTTATGTTGTTCAACTTTGAGCGCAATCTATAATTATTGGTAATCGATAGACCAACGCTGAAGCGACGGAAAGGAAGATCGACGCGTCGCGGCAAGGCTACCACTCGATAACCGTGTACGCTTCGTCGGTGTTCTTCACGGTCGCGTCGTTGTCCAGCCTCGACGATATGTACCACTACTCGCTGCCCTGGTTCGTCCATCTGTTCGCCTCGTCCATCGACAACACCGAGAAGTTCGAGGAGCTCGATTTGAGGCTCGCCTGCCTCAAGGACTACTTCATCGCGCTCGTCCACGAGAACGTCTGCCGCGGTCTCTTCCAGAAGGACAAGGCGAGGCATCTTTTTTTTGACATTTTATTTTAGCACCCACTTTCATTTTTATAATATTTCTACACCATAACAGTTTCTGTTCACCTTTTTGCTGACGGTTAATCAACTGCAAATCGACGGCAAAATGAGCGACTCCGAGTGGCAGTTGCTTTTGACCGGTGGCGTCAAACTGACGTTTCAGCACTCGCCGTCGCCACGCAAATGGCTGCCGCAGATCACGTGGGACATCCTCTGTAGCCTGGACGAGCTCAAGGATTTTCAGGGTCTGAAAAATAGTGTCGTCGAGGCGGACGACATCTGGAAGGCATTTTGCGAATCGGTATTATGAACAAAATTGATTTCTTATTTATTTATTCGCAGAGTTGAAATAAACAAGAAATCTGACACTTTTATCGTCGGAAAATTGTTTATTTGGATCAGTGTAAATGCCATATGCACTAATTAGTTTATAATTGAAACTAACTTTTTTTTTAAATTTAACAATGCTTTATTGCTAAAGGTCTTTCTATACCATAAAGTGAATTGTCTTGGCCACGAAAAAAGCTGTCCCAGATTATCTGGCTTTTTTTTTAAAGACTTTTACAAAAAAATACATTTTCTTACAATTTGAAAAGTAAGTTTAAATGAACAAACGAAACGCTGATTTAAATATTTTAAGCTTTTCCCACGGCGCGAAATGTTATTTAAACCGTTGCCATGTGCTCGTTAATACAGGATGAAGCTGGCGATGAGCCACTGCCATTGGAGTGGGAGCATCGACTAAACAAAGCTCAGAAACTCTTAGTTTTGAGATGCCTGTGTCCTTACAAGGTAATCGACTCAATTACATATCGGTTATTAGTGAAAAATAATTTATTAGTTACCTTTTAACCGGTTAAAACTTGACAACGGTCAAGAATCTTCTTAATCTTATTTGTTACGGTACCCTGCCGGTACCTACATTACTTATCTTGATTAGTTTTTCAGTGGGTACTATTGGTTACAACATTATTTAACTTCAGTTTTTAAGCATTTATTATTATTAGTTTATTATTTATTAGTAGTTCTTAAAAGTATTTATTATTTTTATGCACTACTCGCTTAATATTCCACGCCTATACACAGATATTTTAATTAATTTAGTTTTTTGTCCATTGCCCTACAGTGACCTAGAAGTGAAATTTGTTCAATGTATTTTTTGTTTCTCGCTATCAGGTGATCGAATTCATTCAGAAGCTAGTTTTCGAAACGTTGGGCCAAGGTTTCGTTGACGCGCCGCCATTTGATCTTGAAAAAGCATTTGCGGCCAGCTCTTGCTGCACTCCGATCATATTTCTGCTGACACCCGGAGTCGATCCCATCATGTCTCTGCTAAAGTTTGCTGAAGAGATGGTATCTATAAATAACGCGTAGATCAGAAACGCCAGCACCCGCGTTCGGGCGCGCCGAATCCAATTAGTTGAGTCCCAGATTAATTTGTAATTTAGTTATTTGTGTGTGTTTTAGGGATTCGGTGGCCCCCGTTTGAATACTCTGTCGCTGGGTCAAGGACAAGGGCCGATTGCGATGGAGCTGGTGCAAGACGCGGCCAAGAGCGGCTTATGGGTTGTGCTGCAAAACTGCCATCTAGCCAGATCTTGGATGCCCTCGCTGGAGAAGTTGTGCGAGGCACGTTCGATATCATTTACGGTATTATAGCCATTAATTACAATTGGGCCTAAAAGACTTAATTATACTTTCTCGTTAATTTGATCCTGCGCAGGAATTGAGTCCTGATAACACGCATCCAGATTTCCGCCTGTGGCTCACCACCTATTCGTGCTCCTACTTTCCCATGGCTGTTCTCCAATCGAGCGTCAAGGTCACGGACGAAGCTCTCACGGGTTTGAAGGCCAGCATGATGCGCTCTTACCTTGGCGATCCAATCGCAAATCCGGATGTTTTCTATGGATGCAGGACCCAGGCAAATATGCCCAATTTCCATTTCCCATAATCATTTAAAACGTTTCTTAGCATCATTAAGGGTTTTTTGGGAGCAAACATGGAATTAAGTAAATTTGGTTTTTTCAGGGTCGTTATTTTAACATTTTAATATTTAATATTTAATAATTAATCCCGGTATTTAATATTTAATTAATAATTAATATTTATAATTGATATTTAATATTCAATAACATTTGTAAATTTAATCTTGTGTATAAACACCTAATTATTTATTTATTTACACATTAATAGCAAGTCGCTTTCCACAAACTGCTGTTTGGACTCTGCTGCTTTCACACTATGATCCAGGAAAGACGTAAATTCGGCTCCATTGGATGGAACGTTCCGTACCAGTTCAGCGAGACGGACTTGCACGCCAGCGTTCAGCACTTGACGACCTTTTTAACTGAAATGGACTGCAAGGTATACATGTATAATATGCATTTAAAATCTAATTTAAATTTACGATTAATAAAATTTAAAATCTAGTTTAAATCGTCGATTAAAAATGCCTTCATTAACACTTGTGCTTTAATTTCAAGGCAATTCCGCTTGCGGCTTTGCAGTACACGACGGGTGTCTGCACTTACGGAGGCAGGATCACTGACTCGTGGGACGTGCGGACGCTCAACGCAATGCTGGACCGATTTTTCACCGAGGAATTTTTGCAAGTGCCAAGGGTGACGTTGGGATTGGACGTTCATCTCACTTTGCCGACCGATGCGAAAGTACGCATATGTTGACGTAATCTTGGATATTTCTTCTTAAGTGCAGATAAAAGTAGCTTGGGGTAAGGTAAAAATCCAGGTCAATCCATCGATTAAATTGTTTTTACTATCTGTGAACACAGTACGAGAGCTATGTCGAAATGCTGAAACTTCTGCCGACGACAACGTCACCGGAAGTCGTCGGACTGCATCCGAACGCGAGCATTGCCACTGCGAACACGAACACGAATGCCCTTCTTCAGGATCTGCTGTCCACTCAACTTGGAGCCATGCAGCAAGTTAGTCGATATAATGTCTGTTTGATCAGGACATCATCTAAAATTAAATGTCTAAATTTTATTTGTCTAAAAAATATATAGTCAAAAGGACGCAGCAAAGTGTCGCAGTCGACGGACGAAGTTGTGCAGGCGCTGGCCGGCGACATTCTAAACAAACTGCCGGACGAGTTCAATTTGGACGCGGCTCGTCAGCGCTATCCGCCGTCTTACGACAACAGTATGAACACCGTCCTTGTCCAGGAGATGAGTCGCTACAACGTCCTGCTCAGGACAATCAAACAGACTCTGCAGAAAGTGCAACAGGCGGTTCAGGTAGATTTCAGGACAAAAATGTAATTTTCTCTGAGCGAGCGAAGCGAGTGAGCCCTTTTAAAACAAAAAGCTGACGATTTGGCTTTTTAAATGAACCCGAAACCTTTTTCACAGGGACTGATCGTTTTGTCGTCTGATCTTGAGAACGTTGTATCCGCCATCGTCCGCGGTAAAGTGCCGGATGTCTGGCTGGCCAAGTCCTACCCGTCCGTCAAGCCTCTCAATGGCTACGTTCAGGACTTCCTCAAGAGGCTCAAGTATTTTCAGGTGCGTGTACATATACTCAAACAAAATCTATTCTGAGTTCATTTCTTTGTTCATGTACCCGTATGCACACACGCGCGCATGCAGGACTGGTTCAAGAACGGTACTCCGGTCGTCTTCTGGATATCGGGCATGTTCTTCGTCAAAGCCTTTCTGACGGCCATTCAGCAGAGTCACGCTCGCAAGAGCCACATCTCCATCGACTATCTCGAGCTGCGGTGCGAGGTGACGGACCCTCGCACGACCGACTACTTGACGCATCCTGAAGACGGTAATTAGTCCTGATATGAGGTTAAGTTTATTCGTGATCATGACCGTATTGAGCTTTAGTGTAAATTATTATTTTGCTGCATTTTGAAAACTTAGAAATAATGCATTTAGGTCTATGCAGTTATTTTATTTTATTTTATGTTTAATTAAATTTCTAAATAAAAAAGTCAATTACTTGAAAAATATTAAAATAAAATGCAATCAATTAATTCAGCATTAAAACTCTTTGCAATCTGTTTGATTTATTTAATTTGTTCATTTTATTTTTTGTTAAACGTTTCATGTAAACTTCTACACGTAAATAAAAAAATGTAATACATTTTTTGAAAATTTTTTATTAAATACCAGTACCGTACTTGACACAAATTTAAAAAAATGTTTCACAATAATTCAATTAAATATTTTACAAAAATGTAATTAAATATTTGACAAAAATGTAATTAAATATTTGACAAAAATGTAATTAAATATTTGACACAAAATTTACTAAATATTTGACAAAAGTTGAATTAATTATTTGAAAAAATTGAAATACAAATTTGTAAAATGCAGTTCATTTATTTATCATTAAACTCTTTGATCTTTGAAGTCTGCATCAAAAATTCAAATAATGATTTTAAAAAACGCAAATTTGTGCCTTGTACTTTTAGCACGAAAGTCTATAAATAAATGCATGTATTAATGGATTGCGTCTCATTTTGTTCCAACAGGAATATACGTTGAAGGGCTCTATTTGGAAGGGGCACGTTGGAACTGCGATTCGAGGATGCTGGACGAGTCGCTGCCCAAGCAGTTGTTCGACAAGCTTCCTGTGGTGAGCACATTTATTAATAAAATCGCTTTCACTTCCTCTTTAACTTCTAGCAAAATCAGCTGGTGGACGTGGCATCGTGAAGCTGCACGCGTTCAGATCAACTCTTTTCAAAAAACGTACACATCGTGGATATTTTTTTTTTGCTTTTCACGAAAAAAATGTCTTAAGAAAACCTAGGCCTAATCTTAAAATAGCGAAACTAACGGGACTCTCCCCTTTAAGAAAGACAAAAAGAAGAAATATCAAGATGGAAACTGCTATATTACATGTACTCTGTTAAAATTTGAACCATTTTTGGGCTGCTCGCTGTAGTCGTCCACTCCAATCAGTTTACATTTGCAGCACTTGAAATCCGGGTCCTGTTTGCACACCTTGTGGGCGCCGCGCGGAGGCCGGCGCGGTCCGCGGAAGGCTACGACGTAGTTGAGGCCGACGAACGTCATCAGGACGGTGACCAAGTCGAAGCAGAGCAACAGAGTGACGAGGCTCAAGTTGGAATCGTCGTCGGTCGCGACCGTCTCCTGCCAAGGAAAGATCGGGTGCAGCACGTAGGCTATGTGAACGAACCAGACGCCGGTCACGACGCTGACGTACGATCGCACGACCAAGACTATTGTCCGATCGTCGCGACCGCCAAGGCACTCGATCGCCGAGCAAGCGGCAATGGCCAGCATCATCCACGGCAGCGGGCGATGGAAGGCGGCGTTCAACGGCGACGGAATGTCGCTGTGCGAATGGAACACGATCGCGATGACCACGTACTGTATCACGTTGGCCGCGCGGTGCGCGTGGCCGGGCAACCGGAAGTAACTCGGATACTGGCACATCAGGTCGACGATGCCCGACAGAGTGAACACGGCGAACATGGTGACGTGCTGGGCGTGCAGGCTGAAGGTGCAGTGCAGGCTCGGGATCGGACACAGGACGACGAACATGAGTACGTGCGGCAAGAAGACGGCGATCTTAAACAGAGCTTCGTTCGCTCGACCGGAAGCAGCGACGTTGACCAATTTCCAATGGGCGTCCAACGTTGCGCGTCCATCGACGCCATTATTGTGATAATCCCGCAGTGCGCGCACCATCCACCAGAGTCCGGTCGCGACCAGATATACGGTGAACGTGATGTGGCCCTCGAAGAACACCATGTTCCGCTTCAGTATGCACTTGTCGATGTCCTCTTGGAACATTTTTGAAGCTTTTTGTTGCTGGATATTTTTGAAAACTTCTCTTGATTTCCGGCCTCTTTAGCCGAAATTTTTATTATTTTTTTTTTTTGGTTCAAGAACACCTGCGCTGCGTCATGTTCAACTGCTGACTAGCTTCTGACTCGTTCGCGTTTAATTAGCCTACTCTCTATTGTTAAAGTTTATTATGCATGTCTAGATCGAAGCTTGTTTGAACAGGTGGACCAGATAGAACCCCCTCTGGAAGTTTCCGGAAGCTTGTCGGAATTGTTAATGACAAATAATAAGTACCTAAACACATGGAGTTGAAGTCGGGGTAAACAATTGTTTTTTTCTTTGATCCCACCATAATAATGGCACATATGCTAAGTGAGGTAGGGACACACGTGACTCTTGGGTGACCTTTTCTTTAACCTTTGTTAAAAATTATTCTAATATATTATTCCAAAATATTCAAATTAGCTTAAAAATTAGTCAAAATAATTCACATTTTTTTGTACTTTTTTAAATTTATTTTTACGTTTATTTACCGTCAATATTTGAAATATTTTCATTTTTACCATATTACGAGCGCGTATTTATTCGTCGTTTTGATTCTCTCCGCATCCAGGTCTGGTTGAAACCGGGTCTGAAGACGTTGAGGTCGGCTATCGGAAGAGGCTCCGCGTCCGGATTGGACACGGACATAGACCATCGTGTGTTGACGACGACGGCAGACGGCGGCAAGAGCAGCTGCTATCAGTGTCCCGTGTATCAGACGCGCAAGCGTTGCGCCGAAAGTGTTTTCACCAGCGGACACTCGAGCAACTACCTCATAGCTGTCAATCTGCCAACGACCGTGGCCGAGGAACATTGGATTCGCAGAGGAGTGGCGTTGCTTTGCCAGCTGGACGATTGAAATACACTGACATACTTCATCGTGAATGACTTCACGCTGTGTTCTCCAAGGTGATAAATGAGTCAGAAAATTGAAGAAAACAAAATATGTGGACACAGGTAGGCCTAAGGAGCATGCAAAAATTTACGAAGTTTGTACTTTTTAATTTTTTGTGTTTATTCTTTACATTTTAATACATGATAGATGTACGAGGAGCGTAGGCCCTACATTATTTTCTTAGAGAAACATAAAACGTTACTGCACGACAAAAACATTAGGAGTCTTTAATAAATGAATAAATAATAAAGTAAACCTCATTAAAAAATTAAATAGTAAACTCAATTAAAATAAATTAAAAGTAGTTGTATAATTTAATAAA
>JAQIYI010000929.1:0-14379 GCA_034700265.1 Polyzonium germanicum
TTTCTCATGACGAACTCATTCTCAATTCTTTGCGTTATGACGTCACTTCCGGCAATTGCGTCGGGCGTAAGCTTGGTGGGAATCCAGCATAAGTGTGATCTCGGAAGGTTCCCGCTCAATACTGCTTATTAGAGATCACATGTTGATTCAAAGCCAAAGTTTACTTTCAATGGCGGATAATGATAGCAGACGACGCTCATTTCCGGTTTACATCGTGTAGATCAACTAATCAAGTGAGCCAAAATTGAATCAAAATGGCGGACCGGTTGCATCACTTCCGGTCTTTGCCTCCCCGTTCTTGTACTTGATGCTTTCGGTTTTTCAACCGCACGCCCACCGCGGAGGGATACAAAGTCGTCGTCAGTCCGCCCGTCGACCCCCACGACGACCGTCGGACCGTCACTCCGCCATCGCAGAAAGAGAGGACAACATCTGTCGTGCATGAACCAGATCATTTTGTCCGCTGCTGAGGTGTTTTTCTGTTGCGAACTGCCGAAAAGTACGCTTGATCGTCGGTGCGAATTTTTCCAATTTTCGTCGTCTTCAAAAATACAGTAGAAAATGAGCTGGCAAGAATACATCGACAGGCAGTTGATGGCCTCGGGAGTCGTGACGCACGCCGCGATCGCCGGGCACGACGGCAACATTTGGGCGAAGGACGACAATTTTAACGTGAGCAATCGAGCATATAAGCTAAGAACTCTTGTTTCGCGCGTAAACTTTTACAGTTTTTCAATTTGCGGGCGTCATGAATTCGTAAAAACCGGCGTATAAATTGATCTCGGAGAGAATGGAAATTTCAAAAGTATCAAAAAGAAAGAGTTTTTTCTCGCCGCCGCCTCCCCCTCGTCCACGTCAAAAAAAATTCAAAATGGCGTCCGCTGGTTTCCATTTTTCGTTCTCTCGCCCACACCTCTCGAACGTCACGATGATCATCACGGGTGATCATCATGATGATGATGATGATGATGATGAAGCAACGCTAGCTAGCTCTTGTTTCAAAAATATATTTTTTTTGTGTTTTTTAAATTTCAACTCGCCGACGGATCAAATTCTCCGTAAACACTAGTCCGCTCTCAGACAAGCCTATGCGAAGGCTAATAGTCACTATCTGCATTATCTGCCCGCAATAATCGCGCAGACGGTACGGTTGGGCTAGTTTACATGTTGGTCTCAAATGTCGACACTCGCGGTATGCCCACTGACCCACAAAATCTCCAAGAATCTCACATGAAATTGTCACAAGGTCTAGGCCTAACTGAAATTAATTAGGCCTAACTTGAACGCAGTGAATTAGCCTACTTCTTGGGCCTAAAGGACTAACTGCGTTGATTTTCCAGCGAATAATAAGCCAGCAGGCCTAGGCTTGAATAAAAAAAATTCTTTTTTGTAATTTTAATACAACCTAGGCCTATTATAATTTAATAGGCTTAGATTTATCTAATACAATTTAATACCGGTAGATTTATTTATTAAAATTTAATAAACATTTAATTATAATTTAATACATTTAGTTAATACAATTTAATGCATTTATTTAATAGTTTGATACAATTTAAGTTCCTATTTAAACATTTAGGCTCATACATTTTAATAAGCCTACAAGAGACATTTATTACATTTAATACATGTACATTTATTACAATTCAATTTAATACATTTTAATAGGCCTGCAATTTAATATAATTAATACAATTTAAGCCACCATTGTAGCCTAAATACTACATTTGGCCTAAATGTAGGCCTAAGTCAAGATAAGGATCGCTTGCGACACAGTTCTGTCCATACCGGTAACTTAAATACTAATAAATTTGTAGGCCTACTCCTTCTCGTATTAATAAGCTAGTAGGGCTAAACCAAATTTGCGGGCAGATAATGCAGTTCCTGTTCAGAATTCACATGTTCTAGCTAGAATTCATTTTCTAGCAGTAGGCCTACAATGCAGCAGCTCTAGGCCTTGTTCAAGACCGACCACTTGTTTCTAGGCCTCCTTTTGATATTCGCAGGTGGGAGTCGTTAGGGTTAGATTTTCAGATCAAAAACTTCAAACTGTTCGTTCAATCAAGCACTTTTATTCCATTCATGTTTTACGCGTTTCTAATGAAAAATTGGGAACACGTTAGGCGCAAAACCCGCATGGGCGCCGCCATCTTAATCAGTTTTATATTCCACTTAAGCTGGATTTTCTCATGATCCAATTTTTCTGGGTAATTCTCCCCGTCAACTCGACCACGTGGATTCCCACCAGACGCTATTGCGCCGCGCTATAGTGGCGCTGAGCGCTACACAAATGTCATAAAATGGGCGTTCGGTTCCCACCAGCCAATCCAACATGGCGACTTAAAATGTATGGCGTATTTCTCATGAATTCGTTCTCAATTCTTTGCGTTATGACGTCACTTCCAGCAATTGCGTCGGGGTAAGCTTGGTGGGAATCCAGTCTTACGGTCTACGATGGATCGAAGGAAGCGCATGACGTGCGTCACCTGAGACGCCAGAGAATTGTCACGTGGCGCATCTCGTTTAAGCATACCGGAAGTCTCGGTCCGTTGTTTTATTTCACATGCTATGAAATACAACGTACATGTAGGCCTATCTAAAGTGTGAAAAAATCATCTAAAATTCCGTGTAGGAATAGGACCTAAAACACATAAGTCTGGGTCTATCTTTTACCGGAAGTGGTAGTCCGCTATTATTTTATTTAAAATAATTACCGAAAATGATCTACATTTAGATTTCGAGGAAATAAAAAATCTAAAATTAGTAAATTTCATGAAATTATTGTATCTTCATGTAGGCCTGTTGATCGGGAAAACCTACAACTATAAATGTTCAAACTAATTGATGCTTCCCCTTTAAGTTGAATACAATCTAGGCCTATATTTCAACATAATTTTTCGTTGAATAATAGAATTTAGCGTCGAGCAAAGCCACCTTGCACTTTCAAAACGTCATACATTGAGGTTGCGTAATTCGGAGGCGACATGATGCTCAAGAAACAAACCAGTTTCTCGTTGCTTTTCTTGGACTTTCTATCGCCGGTCAACCCTTTTCCTCACGCCATATGGGTAACGCGAACTTGTACAGTCTTCTAGTCACATACAATTGTATAATATGTATGCGAGATAAAGGATTTGACTTGACGTGAAACCGGCGTTACAAGGTCCATGTAATCGCGCAGTCGGCTTCAAGTTGTTTCGTTGAAATATTTAAATCTTGAATTCATCTAAAGGTCATCAAACAGTCAAGTAAGTTAATACAAAGATAAGCTCTCCCCCATCCCTCCTCCTCCTCCTGCAAGGGCACAATCGAGCCTTTGTAACTCGACCGTCGCGTCTTTGCCTCCTAACGGTGCAAGTTCAATATACGCAGGTTTAACAAGACAAAGGAAATGTATTTTCTTTTGTTTACTTGTTGCATTGTAGGCCTATATGTTGCTTTTTCGGCGAAGAAAATTCGTGTCGGAAATTGAGAATTTTTATTTTAACTCCACATTTATTTATGCGTTGTTAATCTTGCGCTGCAATACTCAATTACGCGTGTACGCCTACATGTGCGGAAGTGACGAAATATCAGTTAATTCGTTAGGCCTAGTTCTTTGCGCCTTTTGATATGTCGCGTGATTCTGCGAATCGCTGCACTCTGCACGCAGTAGCGTGCATGTAAACGCGTAAAATCATTAGACGTAAAAATCAACGGAACGCTAAACAATTAGGTCATTTGTTAATCATTCTGGGGCTACGTTCACTATGTAAACCGTAAATGAGCGTCGTCTGCTAGCCGCCATTAAAAGCAAACCTTGTCATAGCGATGCCACCATTATAAGGAAACTGGGTCGTAATTCAACATTGAGCGCCGCAGCGCACCTTGCGGAAAAATGTGAACCCTAAAAATATTAGGCCTACATGGTGTATAGAGGCCAAGCTGGGTTTTTTTTCAACTGAGTCGATATGACGTCATTATTTAGCGTTCCGTTGATTTTTACGTGTAGCTCACCCTGTCTTAAAGAGGAGGTGACAAGAAGGACTTTTTTAGTTTTAGGTTTTTAAAATCGATTAGATTTTAAAGATATTTTATTATTTTTTGTAATTTTAAGATATGTTTTTTACAATAAAAATGCCTATTTTTAGCATTTATTTGGATTATATGGGGCACGCGTAACTTCCGGTAAACGATATGTGTTTCATAAAGATGAGCCACGTGACAATCTGGCGTCTCACGTGACACATTATGCGCGCCCTTAGATCGTAGACCGCGGTGTGTCGTGTACCTTATATTCAAAATGGCGCCTCCCGTGAGAAATTGAAAGCGCGTTTGATTCAGCGTAGAAAATGAAATAACGAAATAACATAAAAATATTATCGTGGAATGCCGTCGAATAAGGTCGAACGGTGAGTGCCTACACCTTTAATGTCATATTTTAAGGGTGACCTTGTCAACCGTGTGTCGAACGTATACTTGTAGGATAGCCTAGTTTAGCTGACTTCGACGCTCGCGGCTTCACTAAAATCAATGGGTAAGTCCGTTGAGTGAGTCATGAGAAAAAAACTCCCCTTTACTGTCACCATAAGTTTATAGGCCGCGCCGCAATTCACCCTACATTTCACTCACCCACACACACACGTGACACGTGTTACGTCACGGTAAATTAGCTGGAAATAATTTTGTTACCATGTAAAATCTTCGTGTAAATAATCATCTCTAATTCTACATGACGAACAATATCTCGCGGCATTTGAGGCTGGAATCACTAAGGACTTAAGAGCTGTCTCGACTTGAAAAAATCCCAAGGCATGCTGTGAACGCGTCATTTTTTTTCCATTCAGAGAGCATGGAGAAATGACTATCAGAGCCGATCTTGGGATTTATTCAAGTTGAGACAGCCCTTAAAAGTCATCAAGTGAATCCTGCCTTAAGAGTTCCTCGTTCGCTCGAACAATTATTGCGATTAGATTAGCTTGGCGCATATTATTGAGTTTCTTAATTCGCACCGATTTTAGAAAATCGCTGCGAATCAAGATCACGTGTAAAGTGCATAACAGTAAAATGACGTCATGTCGTTAAAATCAAATTTGTTGATTTGCACTTGTACGGGGTCAAAGTCCAAGAATTTGTACACTGTTTAGTATGTAAATTGTAGTTCTTGGTAATACGTCACCCTGCGTTACTCTTAGAGGGAGCTAAGCCTGTTTCCTTTTGACAATTTTATTTCTCAAAAGCGTTTTGAGTGAGCAAATCTAAATTTAGTTCATGTTTTTCTTGGAGCCAAAATGAAAAAAATCCGTCCAGGCTCATTCTACGTGACACACATTGACACCTTATATGCGTTTTCATTTTTTTAAACATTTTTTTATCGGTCCTTCTTTTGACTTTCTCCTCCTCCTCCAAATATCCTTCTCTCCAAATATGTACAAAAACTCGTGCAATAAATTCCAGGTCACTTTGTTTTGTCTTCATTTGCTTGTAGCCCACCGAAGACGATCTGTCCAAAGTTTTCAAAGGATTCGCCGACAAGGCTTCGCTACAAATGAACGGTCTGACCATCGGCGGCGAGCGGTACATCTATCTATCCGGCGACGATAAAATCATCCGAGCTAAAAAGAGCAAAGTCGGACTGCACTGCATGATGACAAAGCAAGGTAGGCGGCTGACTCTGTGTCTGTTCTTGTCCACTGTTTGATCAAGTGGTCCAGTCACAATAGCCGCGCTTATGGCCGAACAAAAGTTCGACCGCAATCGAGGTCAAACTCTCTTTCGCTGGCTGACATCATTCTTGTGTTAATCCGTGCAAAGACTCAGGTTCAGAGGCGAGCTAAAAATTAAAAACTGAAACCGAAACCTAATTCGGCTTTACAAAATTCAGTATCAGTTTATAGTTTTCGGCTTGTTTCAAACCGTTCAAGGGTTTTCGGACGAAAAATAAATTTCCGTTCAAATATCGGCGAGATCTCATTCAGTCATCGGTATTTCGGGTTAAAATATCGATACCGTCTTCTGAATCCTCACTTCTCATTGGCTGGACAGACTGTCACGTGTGAGCGACGACGTCATGAACCGAATTTGCTGATCAGAAGCCGAACATTCTATCTTGAGACACAAGGCTCTGAAACCTAAAACTATTTTCGGTTCAAATAGTAGGTTTCTGCTTTACAAATATTTCGGCTTCAGCTTGTTTGTGAATTCCGTTAAACCGAAACCGAAATCTGAAGCTGAAGCTGGAATTTTTTCGGTTTCAGTTCCAGTTTGTGAACCCGTCTCAATGGCGACAATTCTTGATTAGAGAAGCTATCTTGGCTGACTTGTTAAGGGACAGACTCTGACCTCTAGAGCGGGTTCAAATCCCCGCGTACGCTTTCGTTTTACGTTGGTGTCCATAAGGAATTAAAAGGAAAAGACTTGAATACGACTTGAGACTTGTCTTAAGACTCAATATGGATCACGTTGCAAAGATTTATCTCAAGTCCCGTACAAATTGACCGTATCTTATAACCAACCATTAAGGGTGCCAAACCTTAAGCCGGAATCACTAGAGCGAATCTTGAGACCTGTCTCGACTCGAGACAGCTTTAGCAACTTGCGGTTATGAAGGGAGCTTACAGTCCAAATTTGTGATTTAGTAATACGATCGAGATATTACTACGTGATAATTCACTTGGATCTGAAATGTCCCTTCATTACCCGAAGTTGCTAAAGCTGTCTCGACTCTAGAGTCGAGACAGGTCTGGAGATTCGCAGTAGTGTTCCGGGCTTACTGCCTTAGAAAGTTTCCTTCAAATATATCTTAAATACTAACTCGTTGTGTCTTCTACCAATTGCGATCATAATGAGTAATACAATTTCTTGACGCTTTTTTTCTGTGTCGTAGCAATCGTCGTGGCCCTATACGAAGATCCAATTCAACCTCAACAGTGTGCGACCGTTGTTGAAAAGCTGGGAGAGTACCTAGAAAGTTGTGGTTATTAAACGTGAGTTTTGCGACTTCCGAAACGGTTTAACGAGAGGGATTTAATCTGAACGTTGGGCACCCATGTTGAGAAATGGGTGAGCAACGCTCTTGACCTAAGCCCGCATTTAAAACTTTTTCTGTGATTCAACTGATCCTGAACAACTGCATGTGTGTGTATCGAATTCCAAACGTCGGATTCTCGAGTTTGTGATATTTGGGATCCTAGAAATTATAGTTAAGAGGAAGCGACAATAAGTTTTACATTTTTTAGTTTTAGCTTTTCCACGATCACTGTATTCGGAAAGAAAATATTTTAGGGTAAATTTTAGCTTTTGTTTAAGGTCGTGCGCAAATTAAAGCAACTTAAGTGCATCATGCAGCAAAATGCTGAGCAGAAAATGTTGGTGTCACGCAACATTTTGTTGAGCGCAACAACATGTTGCGACGTGAATTTTACTAAATATCGCGCAAATCAGTGCAGCAGATTACGCACAACACTTAGAATTGCTTTCCAATAACAAAAATGGAAGCCAAATTGACATAAGATAGTGCGGCCCAATCTTGAAATATTGCGCTCAGATTGTGTGAGCAGGCGCAACATGTTTCGTGAAACATGCTGCGCAGCATAGCATTGGCGCTGCATGATAAGTTTGTTGCTAGTTGCGTGTATGTTGATCTAATTTGCATATGAGGTAAGGATCAATTGATGAGCGTATTTACCAAAATTCTGAAAACGATAATTTCATAATGAATATTTTCTCCACAGTTGTGCGTCCCCTTTAAAAGCCTGAATTTTGGACATCGGTTTTTCATTATTTTCTGGAAAAAAAAAAATATTCTCTCGCGAATGATGGAAGACTTGGATCACGTGATCTCGTTGCCGCCACCGACGCCACTGCTGCTTGTGAGTTTTCAAAATCATCTGAACCTGGCCAATCAGAATAAAAATAAAACCTCGTTAACCTTTCTTCCCCCATTCACTTTTGGGACACATACTACTATATATTTCCTTAGTTCTTTGTTTTCCGTATTATAACCTTATACATATATATAAAAACAATTTTTTTTGATAATCAATTAATTTGGTGTGTTCCGTGGCGTCGTTTATTTTTTTTTGTTTAAATTACAAGCCTGGACTCCATGCAAGTGTCATTTGAGCATCGAACATTTTGCGTCACTTCTGCAAATTCTTGTGTCAGCCCCATTTTTTTTGATCTATGAAATTAATAAATAATGAAATTTGATTTAAATAAATCTGACCATCGGCATTAGCTTTTTTGGGACGCATTTATTAGAATACTGTATTTATGTTAAAAAAAATCTAGATCGCGGACGCTTTATGTTGATGCTAAAGCCCGCGAAAACGCGTCACGTTTATGCGTCAAGACGCCAATTAAGACGCGTGCATGGAGTTCAGAATTTTGCTCATGTAGGTTTCTCGTAATTTTAGTTCGAAATTTATGACAACAAATAAATAAGCAATTTTCTCTAAATCGCTTTTGATTTCTACTGAAAAATCTCAAAAAAAACCTTTTTTTTTTTTTAACTTGTTAAACCAATCAACTCAAATAACTGAATAATATGAATACTTGAACGAAATCGTGCTCATTATCTAGTCCTAATCATGTGTGACGCGTCGTAATTAAGGATAATAAAATTTTGAGGACCCAAGCAGCAGCCCTTTTTCTGTTTTACATATAATTTTAATTTAACATACATTTAAAATTTACATTTTTTTCTCCAGATAAGCTTCATGGCTTCTAAGCTAAGCAAAAAAAATGAAAAATCTTCCTTTTTTTAAAAAATATCAAGCAAGTCCGGGTGACGGGGTTTTGTGAAAACAGCAACACATACAATAATGGGTGAAATTCCGTGGAAAAATATAGTACACCTTTAGAAAGATATAAACAAAAATTGTCGAAATATTCCCAGATGATGATGATGCTCTTCTTCCCTCCTCCTCCTCCTCCTCCTCCTCCTCTGCCCTCTCATTTATTCAATTTACTCACCCAGCTCTTTTCTACCCTTTAATTAAATTAATTTGCTAATTGAACGTTTTATACTATTTCAAAATTTGTGCCAATCACTGTCTTCAACCAAATAAAAGAGGTGAATTAAATCAAACAAAGTGGAAATCAATTTGTTGTATGACGTTTGGCTTTGCATATAACGTGGCGAAAACTTCCATTGCAATGTCATTAAAGGGGAAGCGACAGTTACAATTTTTTTTTATCAAAACATAAAAGCACCTTCTTCGACGATATTCTACGATAATATTTCTATTTTATCTTTTTTACAGCTAAATCAAACGCGCTATGAACTTCTCCCATGGGAGGCGCCATTTTGAATTTAGCAGACCCGATGCCACGGTTTTTAAGGTTTTAAGATATCGAAGGCGCATGACGTGTGTCGCGTGGGACGCCAGAGAGTGTCTCGGGTCTCGATGTAGCGCATATCGTTTACCGGAAGTGATGGGCCGCTATTTTATTTCAAGTAAATCCTAAGGATTGACACAATAAATTGCAGAAGAAATAACTTTAAAATTGCTCATGTTTCTTTTACTACATAATAGTGATTGGGAAAAGCTAAACCTAAAGAAGGCCAAACTTCGTGTCGCTCCCCTTTAAAATGATGATGAAAAGCACGATTATTCACGTGTTCAACGGTTGATACATTTTTTTTATTAGTCAATCGCATTTTAGACTAGCGCACAGAGCACGAGCTCCATGGGTCATAATTGTAGACAATAAGTTGACTGGCAGCACCATCTTTAAGGGAATATAGTATGAATCAATTTGTCGTCATTTTATCAACAAAAAACCAATCATTATTTTCAATTTTATTTATATTAACCAAATTCTTGCCGGATATCTGGTCGGAAGTGAGTTGCGAATTTATTAAAGATATTTCCAACTTGATTCTTACTATTACTTTTAATTTCAAAAAAAGACCAACTGCCAACAAATTTGGAAGAAAACACAAACTTAAAGGGCCATTCACGATCTGTTTGACGGTTTTTCATTGGTTTATTTGATTTGATTTATTATGTTATCTATAAAAAATCAAATCAAATGAAAAACCCATTTTTTTTTTTCTCAATTATACTAAATTTAACATTTTCCCCGCCATTTTTTGGCGGAAGAGGCTCCAGAAATTCATGAAAAATCTAAAAGAAAAGTCAGTTTAATTTATTCAGATTTTTCAAAGAGATCCTGAATAGCCCTTTAAATCTTGCTGGCTTTGGCCTGGAGCTTATTTTTTTTGTTAGATAAAGCTGAAAGTCATAATTAGCTCAAATGCTAAAGCTGCGTTGCTTTATACAGTAGCTTTATTATTATTCGATCGCCAAGCGAGAAAAAAAGTTTTTAAAGTTTGACAAACGAAAATGTAATTGAATTTAAAATTGAATTTTTTTTTGAGACACCTAGAACAAAATGGAGCCTAAAGTGGGTTCTTTCAGTAGTGTACATTTAAGACAAGTTTGGTGGACATGAGTTGAAAGTATTGAAGAGTCATTTTTTTAATCACACTTGATGGCGTGGGTCGATGGGCTGGTCCAAGATTAAGGCTGGTATCACTAGCGACTCCAGAGTGACTCGAGCCTTGCTCACTCGTGTTAACCTATGGGTGAGCACCGCTCGAGTCACTCTGGAGAATCGCGTTATACCCGCTAGTGATGCCAGCCTATGGCTGGAATCACTAATGACTTTGAGATCTGTCTCGACTTAAAATGGTCCGCAGACGGGCTATGATGACGGAAAAATCTCTGAATGGAAAAATGGCGTATTCTCAGTCTGTATTGGGTTTTTTCAAAGTCGAGACAGCTCTAAATGTCATTAGTGATTCCAGTCTAAAGCCGTAATCACTTGTGCATATCTCAGACGTGTCTCGAGTTGAGACGGTTTTAGCAACTTCCGGTTATGAAGATGAGGGAGATGTGCTGTGCTGAACTTCTGGTGATAACTAATTGTGACTAATCCTCCCTTCATAACCTGAAGTTGCTAAAGCTGTCTTTGACTCGAGACAAGCCTTGAGATTTGCACTAGTGATTCCGGCCTTAGAATTCCGCCCAGCATACCGTTAATAAAATAGATTTTTTTTATTTTCTTCTATTTTTTGGCCAAATTCATTACCATGTTTATATCAATCGACTATTTCTAGTTGAATTTTATCTTTGGAACACATAAAGCTTAATTGCCTACTAACTTATTTTCATTTGTCCATGGAAGAGTAGAATCCTTTCACTCAAACAATCCTCATTCATTCCCCATACATTAATATCCTACTTGGGAATCTCATTGCGCGTACGTATCGTCGGTTTTCTTTGGACCAATCTGCCTTTGCTTGATGGCCGCGCGGATTTCGGCCACCAGAGCGTTGTAAGCCTCCTGTTGAATGACAGCCGGAGCATCTGAGCAAGTTTGAGTGGAATGGAATAATACATTGGAGTGTGAATTTTGTCATGATTTAGAAATTTAGATGCATTGAAGAAGAAAGGCGTACCTGGTGAAAGCTTTTGTAGGTTAGTCCCGTCATTCCTTCGGGTCGCTTTTGTAGACTCGCAAGATTCCTGGGGCGAGGAGATCTGCGGTGAAGGAAGCGAGGATCCCTTGGAAGGAACTGGCGAGCTGCACCTTGATTGCCTCTGAAAATACAGTGTATGAAGAAAGTCTGAGGCTGGAATCACTGATGACTTTTAAGAGCTGTCTCGACTTGAACAGAAATCCCAAGACAGGGGGTCTGATGACGTCATCATTTCTCCATTCTCCACCGACATGCGGCCTGGGCCAGTACCAATCTGGCCTGAATTTGGCTCGTGTCTCCAGCGCTTTTTTTTGCCAAGCCAACCCGGGAACGTTTGGAAAAAAAAGACGTATTTTCAGCCTGTCTTAAGATTTTTTCAAGCCGACATTAAGACAGAATAAGCTACACGTCAAATATCAACGTGAACGTTGACGTCATTTCAACTCAATTTTTAAAATCCCGGTATCTTTGCTTGGCGTCTGGCCAGAATGACCTTATTATTTAGCGTTCCGTTGATTTTACGTTGTGACTTATCCTGTCTTAATAGTGTATGTCCGACTGTCCGTCTGCGTTATATTTTTGAAATAAACATGTTTTTTACCTCTGCCAGGGCGCGAATCACGTTACTTAAGATTTCATATGAAAGGCGAATATTTTACCACGCCGCCACTTAGGCCTCTATTTATCTTAAAGGGGAAGTGACAACAAATTTTGACTTTTTTTAGTTTTTGCTTTTTCAAATCACTCAAATTTTAAAGGTATTTTTGTAGTTTTAGATTTTTTTTACAATTAAATTGGTTATTTTTTAGTATTTATTTGAAATAATATAGGGTAACTTTTACTTCCGGTAAACGATATGTGCTTCATCGAGCTGCGCGCCACGTGACACACATCATGCGCCTTCGATTGTGACCTTAATGGAATAATGCTTCACGGACCCTATATTCAAAATGGCGCCTCATTCTCATCGATTCTTATCGATATTTTTGGAGAATCGAAAACATCGATATCAATAAGATATATACTCTGGTAAAAAGAATCTCGATCCTATCGAAAATATCGATATTTTTTTGCCATATTAACCAAATTAATTGCATTTATCCATTTTGGACATTTACTTTTAGACAGAGGCAGGAGCAGGTTGAGCCGCAAGTCGAGTTGTCCTTGTGTTTGTTATTGTAGTCGTTAGATGGCATCTCAACAACGATCTTTGGAGGCGGCTCCTTGCATGTCGGTGGCGGTGGCGGAGGGGTTCTTGTGCCACCGTGCCGCTGTCTCTCGAGAGCAGCTGGCGACAGGCTGTGTCGAATGCAACGATCCACCGTCGCAGATTTCGAGGCGAAGTTGGACGTCTTCGGCTGCTTGTGACATTTGCCTGACTCTAGAATGTTGTCCTTGCCAACTGTGACCTGCAGATCGAGGTTCGTGAAAAAGTGAGTTTAATTTATTCAGATTTTTCAAACAGACCCTGAATAGTCCTGGGGCTTTGGGTGTGCTAGATTCAAATTTTAATGGCGCTTCCTTGTGATGATTAAGTTAATGAAAGGGCGTTTAATTCAGCGCAGAAATTTAAAAATGAACGAGATAAAATAAAAATATCGTGAAAGGTGAGTTTTTGTTTTGAATATCGATAAGGGTCACTTCGCCTTTAATAGCCAAATTAGAAATCAAAGTTCAAAAATCGGCCATATTGAATTTCCGGCCTTTTATCGATAGTTTGTCTATTTTTGCGATTTTTGTGACATGTAAGCACGCTTTGTACCATAGGTTCGACGAACAGCTGGTTAACGTTGGTCGTCTTGAGTGTGACTTTTTTCTTCCTGTGCGTCGCCGCATCTTTGCCGCAATTTCGATTGTTTGCCGTCGTCGATGACGTTTCGTTGTTCGACGGCTCGAAGGTGGACAAGCAGCGTCGAACCTGCGGTCCCAGAGTGTACGTTTGCGATTGAGGCGGAGGATGAGCAGGATCCGCAGCCGGCCTCGACATGGCGTTGGTGGGTCTGACGACCTGAACGATCGGCGGGGGCGTCAGCGGTGGCGGAGGCGGTTTGAATACTGGCGGTTCGTCCTCGATGCCCTCGATGCTGCCTTCCTTGAGCATCTTTCGCACCTGCTTGAAGGGACGATTCGACTCGGCCGGCGACACCACGACGGTCTCGTTGCTGCTGGCCGAGAATTGCTCCGACACTTTGCCCTTGGTCACCTGAATGCCTATGCTGTGACCCTCGGACGCGCGCCTCAGGTGCGACTTGTCGCAAACGGCCGCTTCGAAATCCAATAAGTCGTCGTCGTCGTCCTTCTCAGTTTGTATGGCCACCGACGACTGGCTTCGAGTGAACTGGCAGAGAGACTTATTGACACTTTTCAACGTCGGTAGACGTGGCGGCGGCTCTCCCGCGCCGTCTTCGAAGGACGACACTTCGGTGAACGACGTCTCGGCCATCAATTCCTGGGTGAGCTCAGAGATGTAGTTGAGCAACTCGGTGCACACGTCCAATCGCTGGTGTCTGCGGTTCGGAAGCGTCGAACTCTGATGGTAATAATTTGGCTTCTTGGAAAGGTTCGGCCTTCCGGTCGCATGTTCCGGTGCTGACACTGGACGATTCAATTTCGGAGTCCGGCTCAGGCAGGTGTTGGGATTTCTCTTCGGAATCGGTGGAGGTATGGGCCTTCTTTTTGGCACACCCTAAACAGAATTTGAACTTGAGAAATTAGCTTTAATTTAATTTAATTTAAATTTAATTAAATGCAATTTGAATTTAATTAAATTACAATAAAATTGAATTAAATTCAAATTACATTTAAGTAAATGAAATTTGAATTGAATTACATTTAGGCTGGTATCACTATCGCGTATAACGCGATTCTCCAGAGGATCTCGACTCCAGTGATTCTCGAGTCACGCTGGA
>JAQIYI010000930.1:0-14376 GCA_034700265.1 Polyzonium germanicum
TACAGCCGAGAATTAGATACTTTCAAACAAAACACAAGGAACGACAACAACTGGTAAACATCATTGGTACGAATTTGCACGCAGTAGGCGTAGGGAGGGGTAGGCTACTATAGTTTACTAGTTTGAAGGCCATATCTTATACCAAAAAACATGCGAGCAAGCCACCATAGAAAACTAGATGAAGTTGTAAGTGCCGAAGAAACAATTAGGCGTACTGGCACCTCTACGTCATAAGTCATCTCTCTGGCAATAAAAGCCTTTTAAAAATCGATAACTGCTATCTTTCGAGGCGAGTTTCAAGACAAAACTAAATCGATTGAGTCCTTCAATTCGTCTACACTTTTCCATATTACGAGGATCATCCAAAAAGTGAGGTCTCCCATTAACTTGAAAGCGGGTTTAGAGTAAAAAAAACACTGAAACCGAAAAAAATTCCAATTCCAGCTTTACAAATTTCAGTTTTTACCTTTCACATGCAAGCTGAAACTGAAATTTTTAAAGCAGTAAGCGACTAGCTTTGAACCGCCGAAATCAGTTTTCGGTTTCAGTCTTTTTGAAGAAAAACCTTTGGCTTCTGAGCAGAATTCGGTTCTTAACGTCACTCACACGTGACGTCTATCAGCCAATGAGAATTGAGGCTTTAGAATACCGATATTTTAGCGTGGAAATGCCGATGACTCCGAAGGGAACCGATGTCTAAAATATCATCGATGTTGAGCCGAAATTTATTTTTCGTCGTGATTCCGTGAACGGTGGAAACTGAAGATGAAAACAATAGACTGAAAATGAATTTTATAAAGCTGAATTTGACTTAGGTTTCAGTTTGTTTTTCAATTTTTCATAGCTGAGCTCGCCTCTGAATTCGCCTTAAAGCGCGAACACAAGATATCAGCATGTGTGCAGTAGGCCTACATGTAAGCCTATGCTTCGTTTACAAAGTCGATTTTGGCATTTGCCTAGGCTATGCTATTGCTGAATTTAAAAATGACAGGCTTAACCCTCCAGACAGAGGAAACGGTGAGAGCCATTGGCTCAAGATACCCTGATTCATTATAAACCGATTAGTCATTAACTCATTAATATAGGCTACACATCAGAAACATCTCTTGTCGCATGGAAACGCAAGAACTTACATTTCAATGCAACAACAAGCTAATAAAATATACGTGTCAATGTAATAAAGCGAGACTTATTATGAAACAGCGGATGCTGGAAGGCTGAAAAGCTAGCGAGAGAGGCGTGTTAAGGCGCGTTCAGAGAGAAGCTGTAAATTTTAAATCAGAAACTGAAACCGAAAGAAAATTCGGCTTTCAAAATTCAGTTTCAGATTACAGTTTTCAGATTCAGAATCTGCCGTTCAGACAAGCCGAAAGTTGCTGCCGAAAAATAAATTTCCGCTCAAGATCGGTGAGATTTTAAGACATCGATTCCCTTGGGAGTCATCGGTGTTTCCCGCCAAAATATCGATGTACAGAATTCTCAATTATCATTGGCTGATGGACGTCACTTATTAGTGACGTCATGAACCGAATTTTGCTCAGAAGCTGAAGAATCTATCTGAGACAGAGACTGAAATTGAAAACTGTTTTCGGTTTCAGCTTGCCTGTGAACGGTAAAAGCGAAATTTGTAAAACTGAAAGTGAATATTTTTCAGTTTCAGAATTTCACTTTTCGGCCTCTCTCTGAACGCGACTTTACGTGACTGGAAATGCTAAAGCATCAATATGATCGCAACTTCCGGTCGTCGCGCGACTTGACGCCACAAACTGAACAATTTGTATTTCTTAAAATTAAAATCGTCGCTTAGTAGGTCTTGGGCACTTTACGGAGAGCCTAGGACCCTAATACTGTTTCTCCGCCAAAAATTACTCGAGCCGTGCCCTCCCGTGCCGTGCCTAGCGAACCAACCCGAGCCGGGCCATTGTGGCCCTGCCCGTGTCTCCACCGGACATAATATAGCCTGGCAGAATAAGAACGGATATTGTATTGCTGTCTGCTAGCATCTTGGCACTCAATGTTGCCAGATTGCTTGTGTGATTGGCACCCAATATGCGAGATAAAGGTATCTGGCAACCTGGACAAAGTGGTCAAGCAGGGCCAGATTCTACCCGGGAAAAGAATGGCTTCCAACCATTCCAAAACTACCCGGGAACTTCCCGGGTTGGACCGGCAAAAAAATGGGGTGGAGACACGAGCCGTACTCAGGCCAGAACAGTACTGTCCCGGGCCGCATGTCGGTGGAGAAACAGTATAAGTGTAGCCCTATACACCATGTAATCTTTTTTAGGCTTCATATTTTCGCCACTAGGAGCACAGCCCGCTGCGAGCCTGTTTCCATTTCATGGCGGCTGCTCAATGTTGATTCAATGGCAAGGATTACCTTTAATGGCGGATAGCAGACGACGCTCATTTCCGGTTTACATGGTGTATACAAATGAACTGGCGGAGAAAAATAACAAAAATAGGGAGGACCCCAAAAATCAAACCAATATGTCACATCAACCTCCCTTGCCTTGATCTAGGCTAGTGATCCGCAAGTGTCAAAAGACTTGGCATAAGATCAAATGTGCAGGCTCACCAGGGGAACAAGTAGGCCTACGAACTTAAAAGAAAATGCCAAAACTAAGAAGAAGGAAAAAAACCACGGCGACTTTGATTGTCATGCAAGGACAAGGAGTCATGCAATGACATGATTGAGCATTGTGCTGCATCAGCTGCTTGTCACATGCAACGTCGTGAGAGCCCAGTTATTGCTGCACGTACAGTAGGCCTACGGTGCACTAGTACTGGGCCTAGGGCTAAAGGACGCGTGTTTTAAGTGGCGAGCTAATTTCTAGAAAAAAATTGTCTCGGCCATCGTGATCATCGTTTGAAATGGCTTCAAACTTGCGAATCCAGACCACTCCAGTCCGCATGAATCTCCCGATTTGTACTCAAGCTTGTTAACAATTCGAGGGCGGCGCGGATCAAAGGCTCGTAGATGATCACGGATGGCGCCTTAATGTATATAGGCCTAGGCCCTGCTTTTGCTGCCAAAAAAACGACGTCACGAACACAACGAGCGCAACGATCGACAGCGCCGCCACCGCGAACAAATCGATCGATTCTACGTGCGATCATGCGGCCTCAAGAATTGGCAAACGTGTCCGCATTTTGTCTGACCCGACTGAATGACTCTCAGACAACTGCATTAGTAGGCGTGGAGCGAAATTTGTGTGGAGCATTTCATGAGATCCTCAGACGCAAGAGCGAATCTAAGAATAAATTAAAGCATAAATATTTGGATGAAAAAAGTCTTTCAGGAATCGATTATCTTGAAAGCAAACCAAGTTACAAATGGGTCCCAACTGGGAATAACGTGCTCATAGTCTCCCATGCGTACATGACTACACAATTCACATGCATTGCATACGTTACTGCATCTCTGATGTTGACGCGTCAAACTACGCTATTGACACTATAATCACGCTTTACACTGTATATGCTTTCTTTCTGTTGCTTCTTGCTGCTCTTACATGTAAATCACGTGATACTTTGTGGGATCCACAAGAAGAAACACAGGTTGCACAAACACTGTCAAACAGGCGCTGGAATACATTATTTTCAATAGTGAAAACACAAACACTATTCTAGCTTTGTGTTTTAGTAGCAGTCGAATCTAGCCGCCATTAGGTGTTAGTAGAGTAAAGATATAATCTGTGCATCTGCTTGTTCTCTGCTTGAGAAGACGGATTAATGGAAGTAAGTTATGCAGTAGGTAGGCCTATCTTATAATTTGTGGTTTCATAGATCGTCAAATTCTTTTTTCATCAAAAAATGTCATAAAATAAGCAACACATCCTACTCTTACTATCAACGGTGCAAATGGCGCCTGTATGTCCAGAAATCGTCTATTGGAGGATGGGCACCCCTATCCTCCTAGTCTAAGCCATAGAATGCAACGATTTGTATCGGGATGGCAAAGTTCAGATAATATTAAAGAGTATTATAATCGAAGTCAAATTTTGAGTAACAATAGTCCTTACAATGTCGTACAATGTACGAAGTACATGTAGAAATGTTTGTGACCTCACCATAACGTATCCCTTTCTGGAGTTTGTGCATCAACACTTCACATTCACATGTTGCAGAATCATTTTATTCGTTAGTCCTGAACTCCTGAAAGAACACAAAATTAAGATGAAATATCTAATTTTGATCGGTTCCGCACTGAAATCTCAATGGAAGGTTCTAATACAGGCTCAGTTGTTTAGAGCTCGCTTCTACTCCGAACCAATGGGGGTTAGGGGTTCGATTCCTTCCTGTATCCCTTGGGTGTTTGTCTTGTCCCTTGGTTCTGCTAGGGCCTAGGGGGGGTCTGTAATTGGGTCCACAGGACCTGTTGACCCCGAAATCCTATCATTATCATTATCATCACCTTTTATTTGTCCCACTCAGATTGTAAGATTAGCATGCTTAGAACACATGCGGTGGTCTGTTTATTTGTTTACGTATTATTTAACAAAAATGGCCGCATCCAGCTGTCTTGGGAACTTCTCGAGTTTAAGTGATTCCAGCCTAGCCGTTTTGATTGAAATTCAGTTTGAACGTGTATGGTAGGTATATATATAAATAGCCTAATAATTTACTACGCAATTAAATTCCAGTAGGACCAGTTTATCAGGTTCTTGGGGTTCTCCCCGAGTGCGCGGCAGTTTGAAAGCGATCAATTGCAATGAATGTCCGCAGAGCACCCAACTTATCTTGAGTTAATTTCTCGACTTCGCCTAGGCCTAGTTGACTAAATTAATATCACCATGCTTCAGTGACGTAATTGCTTCACAAAGACCTTGAATTGGTAAAAAATAAAAAAAAGTCGAGCAATATAAAAAAATTAAGAACAAGACGGCGTCATGATTCTCATAAAGCTTCCGGTGCTAGATTAGATCTCATTGCGACCGGAATGATTAGTGAAACGATCAAAGTATCAAGTGCTGATTGCCACTTGCCAGGCCATGCAAATTCACTTTCATAAGACAAATTCGCAGCTCGCTCGTGACCATTTAGCAATCTGCATTCAAGCGGACTGAACCGGTTGAATTGTTTAAATCTGGCCGTTTGTGATCGTCACGCTATAGTAGTCTGGGGCCCACTGAACATGTAGCCCCTACAATTGTACATTTAGTGAGAATCTTGCAGCTTGATTTACTGTAATCCGGAAGTGAATCTCAGCGACCTGAAGTGACCCTCTGGTTCCATTAATGAAATAAATAAAGCGAAGAATAAAAATAAATACGGTAGGCCTACATTGAATTATTTTGGTGGTGCAATGAAATACAATCATGACGTCGCATGCGATTTTCTTTTTGAAGCCATTCGCTCCACGTGAAATTAAGCTTGAAACGATGACGTCATCAGTCATCATGATCATCATCATCAGTCATCCGTCGTAACTAGGCAATTTTCGTTTCTACGTTGTGTAGGCTAGGTTGTAATCGCCGAATTTATCTTTTTTCATCTTTATTTAGCCTATGCTATTCATCGTCCCCCCCCCCCCCCCGGAATGTAGGCGTTGCAGTGAAAACGCATTCGGCATCATGGTGACCAAATTTCGCGTTTTCCGTCGGCTGGTCATGTTGAACCCCGAAAGCGCCAACTTTGTGATCAAGGCCGCCACCGTTCTGCACAATTTCCTCATGCAAGAGGAGCAAACTGTGATGGCCGCCAGCGAGCGCGTCTACTGCCCGCCCGGCTATGCCGACTTCGTCGACCAGCACGACGGAGCCATAGTGGAGGGGAAGTGGCGCACCGATCTCCAGGTGACTCCTTGGAGCGGCCTGCAGAACTGTCCGTGCAGCAACCTGCGAAGCCATTCGTACGAAGCGGCCAGCGTCAGAGACGCTTTCAAACAGTATTTCTCGTCGCCTCAAGGTCAACTTGGTCGGCAGCAGCGGAACGTCGTGTCCTTAATAGCATCGGACGACGTAACGTTTGTATAATCCACTTGTCGCAGTCGCAGACACTTTGTTTCTAAACAAATTTTCGTCATGATCAGCATTACTACCGCTTCTTCCGCTAAGTTCCTTCCTCATTGCGAAAATCCGTTTAAATGCGCATGCGTACAAACCCGGCCTGGTTCTGACCTAGCTATTTTGGCGTACAGCGGGCTGGACCCCCATTTCCAGTATATCAAATTAAAGGTCTCGACCTCAGAGTGTGCACAAACGAGTCCATTTCACGATCGGATGTTCCGTCCATGCATGACGGCGCGAAAATATCGCCATCACTCCACCGCTAGCGCCATCAATCGCACGATTCACAGTTTTACTTTCTGGTCTGCCATTGCTGCTCCATTAAAAAACTTATCGGGCCTTTGGGTCTCTTGGATAAATTTAAGTGCAAAAAAATCAAATTTGTTTTTCGCATTCTACAAGGCGGCTGAGCCGCTTCGCGGCCCGTCGCCTTGTTGTCCCAAGTTCTCTGCCCACTTCGCTCTACGAGACTAAGCCACAGTCCCTCTCAGTGGGCGGGTCGCGCTTAGCCTCGCAGAGCGAACCGCTTTAAGCCTTTGAATAAAGAGTGGGAAAAAATCGCCACCCCCAAAGAAAGAACTAAGAAAGGATGCAGGTTATTGGTTGGAAAGGGGAAGCGGGAAAATCAAAAGGGCGCAAAGTTAATGACTATAATGAACAACATCAACTTTTAATTTGATTTGGATATGAAAGCCTGTGTGGCTGAGCGGTTAAGGTACTTGCCTCGTACCCCAGCGGTGTGAGTTCGCGGCGAAATATTGGGAAAATTATTTTCCCTAACACACGGAACGACATACGGACAGAGCCTGCTATTAATATACAAGATGAGTGTTTTTATTGTTAAAATTTGGTTAAATATCATTTAATTTGGCTGTTAGGGCTGCGTGACGTTGCACTAGCTACCCGTGTTTGTACAGATTTGGCTATATAAATTATTATTTGTAATAATATATAATATAATGTGAGCTACCAATTTAATATTTTTAAGGATTCACTTCGCGACCATGCGTCCCTTTCATGGCGGCTGCTCAATGTTTCAATGTCAGAGCTTACTTTTAATGTCGGATATATAGCAGGCGACGCTCATCGCCGGGTTACATGATATCCGAGCGAAAGAAGCACGCGACGATCAAATGTTTAGCCAAGGTTTTTTTACTCAATATTTGCAAGATTATCTCATGAACCCAGATCAAATTTTCATTGCTTGTCCACTCAGATATACGACTTCTTAATTTAATCCACGTCTAATAACATCATCTAAATCAAAGTCTACTACTTGTTGACTTGCGGTCAGTCTATTTATTGCGCATAATCCACTTGCCACATACTGCTTGGGTATTGAATTTGAATGTCCATTTGTATGATAATCTTGTACGGTGACTAACTAGGCGGATGACTCCATAACCACCAAGATGATAAATAAATTAACTAAACCTCAAATTCGTTACTATATTTAGGCCTATAAGCTTACTGTATGCAGTAACTGTTGGGATTGTTACAAAGCTTTGAATGCGTATGGAAAAGTGTTTTTTTGTATAAATACGCAAATAAATAAATAAAATGCATCTAAATCTTAGTTTTTAACGCGCCATCTTGTGTCCATCGTGCGGTGCATGCACTGATTGCTGACCTCTACTGTTGGCATTGTACGTTGTACAATTGTAGGCCTATATGAGTGTACCTCACGTGTATTATATCACGTGTACGTCATCATGGCCTACTCCATATCTCATACAAATTATCCAATCGCCCTATCAGATTTCCAATCTTTGACTCGCTTCAGTTTCTATGCGTCACGCTTTGCTTCCATGTCCATGTCTGGCATGTCACCGACGTGGCCATAGTTAGATTGTGATTTGAAACAACTTCGCCTCTGAGGTATGGTTCGTTGTTCCTTTATCGATTTGCTTCCATGAATAAATAATTCTCAAAAAATATACGCTTTTAAAAATAAACAATTGTTTTGAAAACATCCGCAGAATATGAATAAAATTTAATAAAAAATTATAAAGCGACGGATAGGATGTTATGTGTCTACATGCAATAAGCTTATTAAATTAGGACAGTGTATAATAAAAGATAAGAACAGGGTCGAGTTCCAAAAGGAATAAGAAAAACAAATACGGTAGCTAAACTCTTAAACAACTGGTTAACTGGTCAGTTGCCTTACGGAGCTATCTTGCATCGGACGCAGAGATAAACAAAATGGCGATTGGAGTTGTCGAACTGCTGTTGGTGGCCATGACGGCCTCGATTGCGACGTACTTCTTGTGGAGCATCGTGGGCTTCATCGGCCAAAGGCGAAAGAATTTTCCACCAGGACCTCGCGGACTGCCCTTAGTCGGATGTATGCCCTACGTGAGCGATCCTTCGCACAAGTACTTCAGAGACCTGTCCGTCGAGTACGGCTCGGCCGTCGTTTCCGTCAGACTCGGAACGAGGGACGTCGTCGTACTCAACGACTGGAAGTCGATGCAAGAGGCGCTGGTCAAGCAGTACGACTTGTTTTCTGGAAGGCCCAACGTGTTCATCTTTGAAGCGAGCTTGAAGAACGAAGGCAATTATATCAATTCCCTTTGTTTGAAGGGCCGAGGATCCCGATTGATTTTTCTGAATGGAAATATATTTTAAGGATGTCTAAATCTTCAATGCCTGCTTTTTAAATTTCATTCTGAAAAGGGCAATGCTGACGTCACTGCGATCTACATAGATCGTTGAAAATATTTGTAAATAAACAGTAAACAACCACAATTCACAATCTGTGGAAAAATAGGAAAATAAACCAAGTTTTATTTATTGGTAAAGAAGAATTTCATTCAATTTAAGAATTTTTGTTGTTCTTTTTAATTAAAAAGCGCCGCCTCCCTTTAAGTACTTCCAAGGGCTCACTTGGCACAGGTGTAATGCGAAAATGTCCGCCATTTGTATGCACAGACGTTGCCTCTACGCACGGGCGCTTGTGGAAGGAGAAGAAGCGTTTCACGCTGCAGCATCTGCGCGACCTGGGCTTCGGCAGACTGTCCATGGAGGAAGTGATCATGGAGCAGGTGAAGAGAACCGTCGACCACTTGGAGCAGTCGGAGAGCAGCAGAATCGAAATCACTCATTTGTTCTTCTCACCCATATTCAACATTGTGAGCAAGATCATCGCTGGTAGGTTTCACCAAATTTCGCAGGGACATGGTCTATTGGCCTACAAGTTTGGCTTCCGTTAATGCGCCATAAGGCATGATGTTCATGCTGATTTTCAATGGACCATGAATCTCCACGCAGGAAACACCTACGAGGCGGACGAGAAGGCCACAAGGAAACTGAGCGAAGCCATCAAGTTCAACTTTGAATGCTTCAAGGGCGACAGTCTGCTGAACTTCATGCCGTACCTGAGACACGTTCCTGGTCTGACGAACTTCCATCAGTTCTTGGCCAGTCACACCAAAGTGGAGGACCTGTTTAAAGTGGTCATTGATGAACACGAGCGGACCTACGTCGAAGGAGACATGCGGGACTTCATCGACATCTATTTGAAGGAGATCTACAAAGACCAAAACAAGAGTCGATCGGAAAGTCCGTTCCAAAGTGGGTCAATGTCTAAGTGAAATTCGTTGAACGCATGTCTTGAAGTGCACGTGCATGCCCAATGGCCATTGTCCAATGTCCGACTCGTTTCTTAGAGGAAAGTCTTCTTGGCACGATCTACAACTTGTACAATGCTGGTGTGGAGACGACCGAACATACTATGAGCTTCGCGGTTTTGTACATGGCGCTTTGGCCCGAGATTCAGGCCAAAGTTCAGGCCGAAATTGACCAGATCGTTGGTCGTGGACGCTTTCCAACCAACTCGGACCGCAACTTGTAAGAAACATTTGATTCCTGATACTTTGACTTATGGTAGAGATGGATTGATATTTATTCCTCTTAGACTGCCATTCACAGTCGCGACCATCCTGGAGGTTCAGCGTTTTTCCACTTCGCTGCCTCTCTCGGTGCCGCATGCGCCAACTGCCACGACCTCCGTGGGCGGCTACGTCATTCCGAAAGGCACTTACGTCTTGCCCAACATCTGGGCAGTTCACAACGAGCCAGGGCTGTGGGGAGATCCGGAAATATTCCGGCCGGAACGGTTCCTGGACGAGCATGGCAACGTTCACAAGCCAGAATACCTGATTCCTTTCTCGATTGGTATAAGTTCATTTTATACTACTCAAGTATCCAATCTTCAGCGAGTCGCGCATTAAGGTGAAACGCATAATTGTTACGTCATGTCATTGCAGGCGCTCGGTTCTGCCTCGGAGAACCTCTGGCTAAGATGGAACTGTTTCTGTTCTTCGCCTGCCTGATGCAACGATTCAACTTCCGGTGCATCACCGGAGAAGCGCCGCCCAGCTTGGAGCCAATCGTGGGTCTCACTCAGAAACCCGAGCCTTTCTCTTTGATTATAATGAAACGTGAATAAGCGAATAACATTCATTAAATAGTGACTTCACCTGGTTATACAGGTTAATTCTTCACAGTTATTTTTCGAAACATTGTTTATTATTGTTGTAAATCTGTTAACCACTAAACTATTGGCGCTGACGTTACGGGCTTGTACCCCTTTGTTAGTGTGTTATTTTACTATTAAACATTTATTCTTTAATAATATATAATAATAATTAAAGGGTCACTTAAGATATTTGTTTGAGAAATCCTGAATAAACTAATTGCATTTTTTTCTAGGATTCGTCACCATCGGTTTCTGGAATTTATGTCACATAGACTTGAGCTTATCTTACTCAAGTTTGACGTTTTTTTGCTTTAAAATCCAAGTGTATGTGGTAAATATTCTACAAATAATGTATGGTAATTATTTCATGTTCTACATGCATATATTTAGAATATTTAGCAAAAATTAATTCTAATTAATCGTAGACCCTAATATAGAGCTTTATTAATTGTTCAAGATTAAACAAATACACTCATTTCCGGTTTACATGGTGTTTACCTGAATATGAGCCTCGTACAAGGAGCTTCCTACACCGGCCAACGCCCACAAATTCTGAACGACACCATTTTTTGGCCACTACACTCCCCTGTGTGAAGAGAAAAGCAAAATATTGTTGACTTGTCATTGTACCTGTAGCAGTTATACAATTATTTCATTCAATTAAGTCCGCGTGGCACACTTTAAATTCCTCTTCACCCAAGTGACTCCGTTTCAAAAACCTTGGCTACTTATTTCTCGACTGATTCTGCATTTTTGTTGCGCGGGACACAACAAGCCTTGAAGTCATTGTGCGTCAGGAATAGGTTGCATGAAGCTCCTGAACGCGGTTCCATCGAGGGTGGACTGCAACCAGGAGGCGTCACAAATGAAAACTGTTGCAACAGGGTGGTGAAATACAGGTACACCTCAATTCTGGCCAGCGTTTCCCCAGCGCACTGATGTTTCCCTGTAACCGCAGGAGCAATAAACACATTAAAGAGTCGACAGAAGGACCTTTGAAAACGTCAGCAATGCATGCTGGCTCCAAACTGTGAAAGCTAATGCTTTGATTTGCAAATGTGCTGCCAAATGTCCATCAACGAGCAATTACCTTTGGAAAATGGCATAAGGTAGTCTGGTGCCTTTATGACTTCACCAGACTCAGCCAAGAAGCGTTCTGGCTCAAAACTATCTGGGTTTTTCCACAACTTGGGGTCATGGTGGACATTCCAGAGGTTCGAAACGACGAAGCTGTTCTTCGGAACCAAATAGCCGCCCAGATTAACATCGATTGTGTTCCTGAAATAAATAAATAAAACAACCTGTTCTAAGTAATTCGCGCAGAAACCAATTTGACTATCATGTTTCGCTTACCTGTGGACAAGATTCAGCGGAATTACATTGGACATTCTATAGATTTCATGGATGGTTGCCTCCACATAGGGCGTCTGAAAGCGGTCGCTCCAAGATGGCGCTCTGTCCGCACCAATCTTGGCATCGATTTCTTGCTGCAGCTTCAGCTGAACGTCCGGATGGTTCATCAAGTAAATCAGACCCCAGGTCAACGTGAGCGCGCCGGTCTCTGTGCCGGCCAAAAACAAGGTCAAAACGTTCTGTCCCAACGTAACATCTGGAAGAATAAAATGAACGATGGCAAATCGATTTTTTGAAACTTGCAATTCATAAATATCGATGTTTTACCAGTGAAAACATTCTGGTTGGGATCTTTGGCATCTCTCGTGTCCTTCTCGGCGATGCTCAGGTGAAAGTAGTTGTCACGATGAGGTTCACTCGCAGACTTCCGGTACTCATCCACTGTCACCAGAACCTCTTTCTCAAGTCGAACTATCAACGGCCTATGAATACATCCTAACGAGTTAACTATAAACAATATACATGTATACGTCTCCGTACATGCTATACATGTATGTACATGTATACATACTGAAACCACATGCAATGTACAATTGTACATGCATATGGAATATATATAAAATATATGCCATGTCCGTGTGAGTGCCACGTTTACTTCACTAATGAGCGAGGATCCAAAAAGCGATTGACGAAGGGGATGTTCATGATCCACGGAAAGAAGACGCTGCACGAAACCAAATCTTGTCTGTCGAGTACCAGTTCGTCGTTCCTGAGGAAGCCGACCAAGAGATCATCGTCGTAGCCGTACCATCTGCCGTAGAGCATGAAGAACATATTGTTGCTGAAGCTCTTTCTTATTGGCAGCGTAATGTCCATCGGCTCTTGGCCCTTGTTCGAGTCTTTGCGCATCAGATCGCAACAACGGTAGATTTCATCCTGAATGAAGTAATGGTGAATTTAATGGCTACATAAATTCCATTGGGACTCGTAGCTACTACAATTCCCAGGTGAGTTTATACATTTTGGTGAAATATCTCCCATTTATGGCTCAATGGACAAGCTTTTTTCTTAAGACTTGCAACCATTCGCGTTATGTGTCTCGTGAACCCCTTTTCAGAGGTCGATTGGAGATCAGGATTGCTGATTTACAAGCGCCATGGAATTAACGTCACGGCGGGTCATTGCCACATTGTAGATAAACAGTTGAGCGGAAAGTCAAACTTCTTGTCCATTCTCCTTTGAAAGCGTGTGGAACCCACCATCATATTCTGTTCGTGCCACGTCTTGCCCATGCCCAAGTCTCTGAAGCTGCTCATGAGAAAGCGACGTTGCTCCTTCCATTGATCTCCATCACCAGTGAAAATATCTGAACAAATGCAAGTGCAGCTGCGTTATTGATTGATGCAGCATTGGCCCTTGAGAACGAGTGTCACACTAAAGTCATCAGGAGATTGATTGACCTTGGATCTGAACACACACACAGATTACCTACGCCTTGATGTTGTTTTATTTAAGGCGTGTGATTACTCACTGGTATGCGCGTTCTTGGTGAAATCCATGGCGGGATTGAGCGGCCGTCCAGCAAACGCTTCTCTGTTCTTGCCAAGGGCCTCGTTGATGGCATCGTAGTCGTTCAAGACGACCACCAATTGACTCCCCAAATAGAAACTGAAATTGGCCAAGGGGACGTTCAAATTTCCAATTCTGATTATGAGTAAACTCAAGGGTTCATATTTTCGCCACTAAGAGCGCTGCTGTGGCGCTCGATTCCTTACTGTATCCCTTGGATGATTGTATTGTCCCTTGGTTTTGCTAGGACCTTGGGGTCTGTAATTTGGTCCACAGGACCTTATGACCCTGAAATCCTATCATTAACATTATTATACTTGATAAAACCGTACATTGATTATATTTAAAATAAATTAATAGGATTTCGGGGTCAACAGGTCCTGTGGCCGTCTTAATTTAATTGATGGCAAAAAAAACCGACCCGTGTCAAATTACTGTTTGGCAGAAATCATCCGTTCCGTTACTTTACGGCCATAAAGATATAAGACCTTTTAATACGTCTAATATTACTTCATATAGTATTAATCTGTTACTTAGTTGCATTTAAATTGGGTTAAAATTGATCACAGTTGCCAAATTGGGTTTCTGAAGAGTCTTCTAGAAACTGGAATGACATGAGGTCAAGGTGAAAACCTCCTACTTGCCCTCACGTGGTTGATGGCCTAATGGGTAATTGCGCAATGCATGCACCTTGTACAGTGATCGGATTATTAATCCTCGTTGCTTTGATGTTTGTCACCAGTTACCCTGTAGATACAATGGGCCGCATGAATAATCGCCAGTATATGCTTTTGCTAGTGGTTTTTAAGCAATTACTGGTGCTTTATACGAATAAGAGTGAATCATAAGCTAATCCCACAGCTCCAAGATAAAGTTGTTACTTTTGCTTGAAGTTTCAAGCATACGCATTTAGGATAGGCAAAGTGTTAATCATACGAAAATGAGTAATTGCTTTTACTT
>JAQIYI010000931.1:0-14373 GCA_034700265.1 Polyzonium germanicum
CCAAAATTACAAAAAAAAATAATATCTTTTAAAATAGTGATTTGAATAACCTAAAACTAAAAAAAGTCAAACTTCTTGTCGCATCCCCTTTAAAAAACTTTATTCCTCATGTTGTCCTGATCATTTTTTCAAAATTTATTTGAGTTTCAGAGAATTGCGGATCAATTTCTGGGGATTTTTTTTGCGTACTCAGAGTATACTTAGGCATATACATTGTACAGTAATATTAATTAATTACTAGTTACTCAATGGAAACCTTGAGTGCTTTGTAGGATTCCCAGCCGAACTTGAGGCTGGCGTGTGCGAGGTTTTCTTGGGCGGGATCCTCGGGCCACTTCACCTCGGCACTTATAATATTGGCGACGCCAAAGCAGAAAATGCACAATCCCAACGAAATCTTCATTTTCTATTTTGTTTTAAAATTTATACAAAAATCAGTTTTCTTGTCAATCCTTTGCTCTTTCGGACAATTAAATAGAGCGACCTGAAGGCGGTAGGCCTACTCGAGCTTAATTTAACGTTTTTGATTTTATTTATATTATTTAATTTGATTTTGTTAATTATTTAAAATTTATTCGAATGAAATCGGACTATAAATACCCGAGTTACAATTTTATGAAATTAGGCGCCTTTTTTTCCGGAGCACTTCCGATAAAGCTGTGCTACCACGTAACGCGTCTGCGCCAGAGGTAACCCCCGCAACATGCAGCTGTGGGTTCGCATCGTGTATGCGACATTACCTTTTTGTGTTTATTAATTGTTAATTATTATGTTATTATTAATGTGTTGCTGCAAATTCTTATTGTGCCGAACAATGGTTAAAAATAACTGCTGAATACCGGAAGTTGTTGGGAAAGTTCTTCTTTTCGCATATGCCCATATGTCCTCCATAAAACATCGATGTCGCATTATATCGTTTCGAATTCCAGGCAAACTAAGGCCGATTTAATTTTCATTTTCTACACAGCGACCGTAAAGAAACGCGGAGTTGATACAAAAAAAAGTGAATTCTTAATAACTCATTTTATTTCTTACATAAAATTCCACTGAATAACCTATGTTTGGCTTTTTTGTACAATTTCCTGTTCAACTTCCGGCACATCGTTACTGTGTCAATGAAGACAGAGGGCCATTTTCCTACGAGTAGGCCTAATATTCCTAACCTGTCCACTCATGCAGTGTTTTGTTTGGTTAAGCATGCAAAAATGTAACACTTGCTGTGTGTTCGTTGATCTTTTTCTGCAAAACCTACTGAGAATATGCCTACTTGCCTGCATCTCGTTTTCGTTTCATATGTTGATTGACTTTCACGATGCAGTCAATCTATTGACTGCCTTATACGCACTGGAGTTCAAGCCAGACTTATTGAAACAAGCAAATTTTGTTTCCGTCTGTCAATATGTCATGAAGAATGGCGACTTTTGATCTTAAAGGGGAAACAACAACAATTATTTGGAATTTTTCTTAGTTGCACGTTACTTTAAATCACTATTAGTGATATTTTAAATAATTCAAACTTGTTTTTGGCCATAAACTTTACGTATTTTTTGACATTTTTTTTAAAATAAAATAAAATTAGGCCTAACTTAACTGTTTGGACCGAATCAATATCCGATAAACAATAAGCGAGCGATTACCAATAATTATTGGATTGTATAGTCGGGAGCGTGATAGTCGATTAATTGATTAATCAATTGCTTCATTTGTAAATGGAAATTTCCGTGCAGCTAAAAGCGAAACCAGGGATGATAAATACAGTAGGCGTACTTTATTTGGACGCGTTGTCCCCGTATTTTTGAAATCAATTTATTGATTTGTTTATTGGTGTGTTGTTTTGAATTTTATCCGCAATTGCGATTGCCGATGTGACTCCTGAAAAGCGTGTCTAAAGTTTGAAATGCAAACAGAGATATCATTGATATACATGTATAATTGAATGCGTAGGTTTCGCCGGGTTTCATGCCAACTTGGCGCCTACGCACAAGTCGTTTGGAGAAGCTTGATAACGGGCGTCCAAACAGTGAATGCAAAAAAATAACGCTAAATAACGCCGTATCACTCCGTCCGAACCATCAGTATTGTCATCATTAATCATCTGTTGGCCAAAGCTCATATCATCAATCCCACAATACCCTCATGCTGGGCATGCCTGCGTCGGCCATTATTTTTATTGTTGTTGCTTACAACTTGTTGTCAAGACTTGGCTCTTACTGTAATTTCATTAACTCCCACCGAGTGGTTGCGCAATATTTAATTTTCAAGTCTTGGCCATTTTTTTTATGACAGGCCGCTTGCATTTCCGGTTTTGCGTTTATTAGCAGCTTAGTGCGATTGCCACCCGCCAACAGCTCGACTTTTAATGCTCAATGGTGAGATTAGATATCCTGGTGATTTCTGCAAGGCTTTCGATCAAGTACGATATTGGAAATATGTATCTTCCTATAAGCCAATTATTAAATCTCGATTTTTATTCTTTCTACTATCTGTAAATTGAAAATGCAAATGGAAATTGAAATAATCCTTCCTGTTTTAATGCATATTCGTGATGCGCGAATTACGCAACTCAGAAATACTTCACGTAGTTTACGAGCGTTAAATTTGGTTAACACGTTTATCTATAGTGCGATACATGCACTACCGACTGTGTATAATTGTATGCTGTATGCGTATAATTACTGAGCCGAGCTTAACCTGAAAATAAAAATAAAATTCAGACTGAGCTTATAAGTCTGGATGTTATCCATATTAATAGGCCTACATTTAGGATTAGAAGTCATAAGAAGTCGACTTGAGACTTGTCTAGCCGATGTAATTATAAACGGGCGTTTTACCATTTATTTTATGGGATCAGTTTGGCAATTGGTTTCAAAGATAGTCCACCGCATCACTTAGCGGTAGGCTATCTGTATGCCTATCTTTCTCAAGTCGTGCTTGAGAATTCGATGTAAATTTTTTTTTTCTTTTCTGGTCACTAACCATGTTCTTCAGTTGTTGCTCTTAAGCTCGTGCTTCAGGCTGCAATTCAATGAAAGCTTGAAGCTCTTCATGGCTCAAGTGAGTAGAGCACTTCCCTCCCCTCCCCCTGCATGTACCTTCTCTATGGACTCCAGAAATGCTTAACAATTTAAAAGTGCATGGACCAGATGTAAAATCAGTCGATCTCTTTAAAACAAACGTGTTGCTTTCTGGTTCTGTGAACTGCAAAAAGTGTAGACGGATTTTTCATCTGATAATTTTCATTTCTAGAAAACAAATAAAAAATGGAAGATTCTAATCGATCAATATTCATTCTGTCTGCACATCCTCCTCATTATTTTTACAGCAGCTCGGCATATTTCACTAATTTTCCACGAGTTATGGTTGTTTAAAAGTGAAGATTCTTTTTATTTTTTATTTTATTTTTTCCTTGTTTCTAATCACTCGAGAAAGGCATTGTCCTTATGCGTTCATTTTGAAAATTTGAATGCAAATATTTTTCAGGCATGCATAATTTAGATTAAACGTGTTAATAAATTGTATGCCTAAAACATTTGTTGTTACGATAGCCTAGATGAGGTTTTTTTTTGGCCAAATGTTTTTTTTCAACCCTGTTTACTCCGAATCGTTATTTATAATCAAGCCTAAATGTCTGTGGAGTAAGTCATATTGTCATCGGTTTTTAATATCTTATAGCTCATATACATGTACAGTGTATATCCTTGAGGTTGTCTTTTGTATTAAGGATTTAGTACAAAAGTAAGATTCGATTGACTTTCATCAGCTTTTAATACAAACAAAGGCAGTTTAAACACTTACTGGGCTGTTTTTGTTTAAGATTTTTTTTTTGTTCTAAAGAAAAAGAATTAAGAAAAAAAAATCAAGGATGTGGCCGCCATTTTTTCACTTTACATTCATTAAAAACTTAATTCCATTATAGTTCTTAATACCAATTTATAATCTATAATAATGATTCGCTCTTTTATTATTTTTATTTATTATTGATTCTTTACAAATGCAAGTAAATACACTAAAGCCTTGAGGGATTTTTGTTATTCAGATAATTATTGATGAATTCTATATGATTTGACAGGTTAAGTCCAGGTCATATTTGCCGCTTGACGTAGGCCTACTTACTCTGCACATTCAAAGTACCCGTAGTTTTGTTCATTGACGACGATCAATTAACGCACATCACCGGTCGTCCTCCAATTCTGAGTACGGTATAGTATAAAAAAATCGCACATGAGCAACTCGGCCTAGGCCTACATTAATATATAACCATCAGCAGTTATTAATTACTTTTTTGCCAAATTCTTACTAAAATACTTTCACGTAACATTTTGATGGCGTCATTTAGGCAGTCCTACTGACACAATGGACTACTCTAACGATTAGACGTAATGGTACACTGTGAAAAAAGGTCATTATGTCGAATTTGACCTTATTGCAGGTAGGCAATAGCTCAGACGTTGCCTGAGCAAAATGGGAAAAACAAAGATATCTAATGTTATAGTGTTAAAACATTGAAAAGAAATAGTGTAGTAGTAGGCGTACAATGAAAATGATGCTTCTGAATAGATTTTGATTCATGCTTTGTAAAAGGTGTCAAGACAAGAAGTTTGACGTTTTTTTAGTTTGTTTCATAATTTAATTGTTTATGGCATTTTTAAACGCCACCTTAAAATTGTTCTTCTAGTTTATGATTCATTTGCTTATTTGTCAATACAGTTTGAACATGAGTTAGCGTTATCAAGATAAGGAAACGAATTAAGTGGGCCTAATGTACAATAAAATTGCTCATTAGCTCATAACAAGTTTTAACGAATTGTAAAATTCTCAACAAAAAGGTTGTGCCAAATAGAAGTTTCTTACATATAATAGAGCGCGAGTAGTAGTGAGAATACAGGAAGTTCATCGATAACATCGTGCACTTATCCATTTATAGGCCTACGTACTACTACTATAAGTGCTGATTGATATCGATGCCAATAATTGATTATCAGCTTAAATACACGCACAATCGCACATACATGTATATACTGTATATTTTTTTCATGCTGATCATCAGGTTTTTTTATTTACGAAATTTTCTATTTAATGCGCCTAACGTGCGTAGAATACGTACTCTTTTAAACAGGGAATTAGTTACGTTCTAACGGTTTTTTTATTGTTATTGTTTTTTTTAAACATGTTGTAAAACTGAGGACTGACTATCTTGGCATTTTAACTGCGCGAACGATCAATATTTTTTCACGCGATTTTCATTAATAACCTATAATCCTATATTATTATTTAAGATTTTTTGGAGAAATATATTGGAAATAAAATCCATAGTGATGCAAGAGGCCTATTTTTGTCTAGCGATAATTCTATGCAATTTGTGTGTGTCCCTCTCCGTATTTGTTGCTCATTCCCATCCGCTCCATCCATTACACAACAAAATTAATGACCTTTTTTTCTTACAAGGTTTATTTTAAAATTGCAGACTATGCAACTATGCATAACAAATTAGCTTTTTTAGAGAATTTAATTTTTTTTTGTCTTCTTTGTTTATAAGCAGCTTTTTTTTCTAGTTGTTTTATCCATTCAGAATTAGAACAATTATCCTTTTAGAAATAAATTTAGTCAAGGACGTGATGCTTTACATTGGTGGTGATTCTCCTACATTTAAAAAAAAATACATGACGGAGTATTTAAAAGATGAAGAAAAAAGTTACTTTTGCCTTCTACAATGGGCGTCAGTGGTGTGAGCAAATTGCCTTCTTTATTTCAAGAATGAAATCTGCGCCTAGCCTTTTCCATTATTTTTTGTTTCAAATTTATTGTAGCAAATCTCTTAAACTCAGATGATTTTCAGTAGGCATATTTCTTCTAATTGGATTTGTCGCTCCAATTAACGCAAGTATTATTCGAAGTTCAGAAATCTAAAAGCGCGTCCACATAAATGCTAAAACTAGAACTTGGAGCAAAAACTTGTGGCGTGTAATGATCAACTTTTTATCCTCTTAGATGGTATATATCTTAGCGTGCATTTAAATGCATTTTTAAATTATATTTATATTATACTATTTATAGTATATCTATATCTTATTTATATTATATTATATTTTTGCATTCAATATGAACGCGTAAAATGAAACCAGCCAAGCTAAGATGCGCCAAAACGTAGGCCTACGTATCTTGCTCCTCAAATTCAATGTTTTTTGCCTAATAAGAAATAGATTACGCAATAGCTAGTGTTATGTAATGGTTAGAGTGATAGATGAGCATGGTATGAACCACGTGCAGTGTATTGGCATTTTATAAAATGAAAGGTTTTTTTACTCTTTATTGCACGAGTAATTTTAATTTTTAATAACGACCTGTAGGCCGAACTGGAAAATCTACAGCTTTTATGACGTCAGAACTAAGTGTAGAAGACGAGAAAAACATTGTGTTCAAGATTATTATTGCACGGTACGTTTTGGAGAAACTTTCCGGAAATCGTTTATCTGAAAAACTTAATCTCACACTTTATTTTAGTAAGAAGATCCGGAAGTGGAGTTTTCAAATTTTGCACTTAGTTTGTTTGTCATGCAATAAGTAATTGACAATGGTATTGAGTGATTGGAATCTTTTTGAATTTTTACATACAATGTACAGTGTATGAATGTTCAAAATTGCAACCATTTTGAATTTTTCTTTTTAAATATTGTATATATTTTTTTTCAACGTTTGTATCTATGTAGAAGAGATTCTGCGTGGAGAATTCTATTGAGCCATCACTTCCGGGTCTATTTTCTTTACTTAGCTTTTTTTTTATTGTTTTATTTAGATTTTTTATTCAAACTTACCCCTTTAATATTAACCTATGAACAAAGCTTAAATGTTTTTAGGTGTCCGAATAAACAACTTCACTAGTTGAGAAAATTCTAAATGATAATACAACTAGGCCTACTATTTAATCACACTTTTAATTTCATTTCTCACTTTGCACTATTTCCGGCTCGGACCTACAGTAGTAACTTAAACTAAACTTAACGCATTGTATTAGATTAAAATTACGAAGTATAACCTATGAGCTTATATAACTTTATGCTTCGTAATTATGGGAATGTAATTTTCCATAAGCAATTTCATTATGTTTTAATAACCACAGCATGGCGTTAGTAGTATCTCGAAAGCATTTTATTGTTATTTTGTATAAATATTTTTTTTCACATCCAGGTTCTAAATTTATAATCGCTTAAAACAATGCTTTTATTATTTACCAGCAATGGAATATTTTAGCATTTGCGCATTCTAGTTTAATGATGGACTTAATTTGGTGCGAATGTATTATTATCGCATTATTATTATTTTATTATTACATTAGGCCTAATTAATATAATTATAGTACGGTAGGTTGATGGTTGATTGCATCACCAGGCTGTATTGTCAGTATTGCCAGTTCCAGCCACGCTACACACGCATTATAATAAACCAAATTAGGTGCAGTTTTATTTGGCCCACCTGGTATATGCAGAATGGATCTATTAAGCCTATATTATACTGACGTCTCTTCGTTTTTTTTTATTTTTCATATCAAGTTGCAGTAGGTCAAATGATCTTTGGCATTGATTTGCTTTAAGAGCCTAGTCATTTTTTTTTTTTTTTGACGGATCAGCTAATTTTGTTTCTACCTTGGAAAATATTTCTACTTTGTCAAGTTGTCCTCTTTTTAATGTCATAATTAGGCAACTCGTCTTGTTGAGAATATACATGTATACCTTGATGATAAAAAATCTTAGCTAATTATGACTGCCGAAATATCTTGACCCCAATTTAGCAGCTTAGATTTTTTTCTTTTTTGCAATTTTTTTTAAAAAAATAATTTTATGAAGACTTTTTAAAGACTTGAAAGAAAAAGGCTTTAATGATATAATTTCGGGGTCACCAGGTCACATGGACCCAAATACAGACCCCTCTATCTATAGGTCCTATCAGAACCACGAGACAAGACAAACAACCAACGTATACAGGAAAGAATCGAACTCACAACCCTGCGGTCAGAAGTAGGCAGACTTGAGTTATATTTTTTTTTTTTTAATTTTTTTCAATAAATTATTTCTTTTATTTAGGAAGCTGGAAACGATGATTAATTACTAATTAGTACCGTAGTTAGTAATGAGAAGTAGCCTAAACCGAATCAGCTAATCATTGATTAGTGATTAGACATAGACATAGACATAAAGGTAGGGGTGGAGTCTTTTCAGACTCCTGGGACCTAGGCAATAAGCCTTCTGCCCCACATTGGGTTCAACCCCAATGGTGTGCAGATACCTGAACCTTGCGCCACCTCTCCACCCTGGTAGCGGAGTACCTTAGGTTGAGCTTACTAAGAGTTGCCCTAGCCCCATTACCTGGGAAGAGGGCTGTACCACAACATCGCCATCCATGGCGACAACAGAAGACTCCGAGGAGTCAGAGTAAAGGAATGGAAGCCTGCAGGGGCAATCAGATCTGGTTCTCAGTAGGAAAACCCAGGCTCTACCAGAACCATCACACCCTGCAACCTGCAGGGGCAATTGGATCAGGTTCACACTGGGACAATCCAGGCTCTACCAGAATTTCACACAATGCATCTCCAAAGACTGAAGATTCCAAGAAAAGGGATGGAAACCTGCACGGACAATCGAATCTGGTTCACACTAGGACAACCCAGGCTCTACCCGAACTGTCACATCCTGCAACCTGCAGGGACAATCCGATCCGGTTCACACTGGGATAACCAAGATTCTACCAGACCTGTCACACCCTACATCTCCAAAATACTGCTCCAAGCCAGCTGGCCCTGGTCCCCCAGAAGAGACAGTGCCAACTGCACTTTTTGCCGCCTGAACCTTAAGACTGCTCTCAGCCAGCTGGCCCTGGCTCTCCCTGAAGCGAGAGAATGTGCCAACCGCTCACCTCACAGCCTGAACCTTGCACCTCCTCTCGGCCCTGGTAGCAGAAAACCTCAGGTTGAGCCTATTCTCTCACCCAGAGCCTCTCACTACCTGGAGCAGTGGCACCACAACATCACCATCCATGGCAACAACAAAAGCCTGATCTAAGCCAACTGGTCCTGGACCTTCCCCAGGGGAGACCCTGCCAGTCGCTCTTCTTGCAGCCCGAGCCCTGCACCTACACTCCACCCTGGCAGCAGAGAACCTCAGATTGCCCCCTCACTACCTGGGGGAGGGTGGCACCACAACATTGCCATTCATGGCAACAACAATGACTGAAGTGTCGGATAAAAGGGAAGCAATCCCATGAAAGAGAGGGACTAAAAGTCCACCCTGCATAGCCGCATGCAGGGTAAGGCTAAATACTCCCAGGATGCACCAAGTCCCAGAAGGCATGCTACTTAGACTGACATCACTGGTCTCGCATTGCCCAGACCTAGAGAGGCACACAATCCCCCTTAACCCGTCAGTGTCAGCATGCATGAGTGGGTTGATTAGTGATTAGGCATGCACCTCCATTAGAATCCTTTAGATCTCGTGGCTCAGTCGGTCAGAGCGCACTCTGTACTTCTGACCACTGAGGGTTTGGGGTTCGATTCCTTCCTGTATCCATTGGGTGTTTGTCTTGTTCCTTGGTTCTGATAGGACCTATGGGTCTGTAATTGGGTCCATGTGACATGTTGACCCCGAAATTCTAACATTATCATAATCATTATATAAATAAAAAAAAGTAGGCCTACACCTAAATGCTGCGTTTAGCCTGAATAAAAATGGAGGATTCATTTTTTAATATACACATGTATACTTATGTACATCTGTATATACATATTCATTTGCATTTTTTTTTTGGTTCCAATTCTTTGCACGTTTTATTATTTCACTTTCGTTTGCCCTCCGGTACCCGCGTGTGAACCCACAAAGTATTTAGGCCTAAGTGGTGCATTTAATGTTAATTCTTAGGCCTATTGAATATAAATGTTGGAGTACAGGGCGTTTATCATGTATTTTGTTGTTCCTCATTTTAAAGGCTTTCTTTTTAATCCGATTGTCTGAAAATCGACATCTTGACCTATACGCGAACTCTTTTCGTTTAGATTTGTTTCTTTACAATCCGCATACCGGTATTGTTAAATGCAATGCACTATATGCAGGTCGAATGGGAATGGAACCGGATAAAGTTATAATTTTGTATTTCTTTTAGGCATTTTGCACTTGACAGATGGCAGCACTGTTCCGCTTTTTTCAACATGAATGTAAAACATTTAACATGTTGAATTTTAAGCAATAAGTACATAAAGTTAGCGGATTATTTTGATTTCATCGTCCATTAGACCACACTGATTAACTGACTGATTGATTGATTAATTATAGGTGAATTAATTGATGAGATCATTCATTCATTGTGTTTTAAAACTAGGACTATTTACTTATACTTAGGCCTACGCGAGTTTTTTTTTTCTAGATTACAATGTGACGAATTAAAAATGATGATGAAAGAGTGGGTCGATAGCTGAACTTTTAAGTCGATCTGTAAGTAGGCCTACAATTATTTTTTTAACCCTTTAAGACTAATTAACGGTTTTTTTTCTCTTTTGATTTGTCTCTTGGTTGATTTATGCGCCGACAAAGTTCAATAAGTTTAATAGCCTAGTTCTTAATTTCGTTATCAGTCTAAAAAGGCTTATCTGCGTGAATATAATGAGCCCATAATACAAGAAATCAACTAGGCCTAGCCAAATTTGGTTTCATTATTTGAATCCGAAACATGAAAGTGCGTGCGCTCGTAATGAGTTCATCTTGCAAAATCGATAACCAGTTCAGGAAAGAAAACACACACAAACATATGGGGGCCTAGGCCTATTTGTGTAGAACGCTCGTATCTGCATAGGCCTACGTTATGTGGGTTAAACTTATAACAGGGTCAAGGTTTTTTGAGTCATAAAAAACCTGATAAAACCATAAATGGTCAACAAGAAAACGCAATTATTATTATGAGCAGCTAGTCTGTCCCCTTAATCATTTTTAACGCGCCGCGTGTAATGCTGTTTAGGCCTATAGGCACTAGGCAGGCCCATGCTTGTCAGTGCTGGTAGCGTTTGTAGGCCTATAGCTATAAATAAGCTGGTTAAAACTACTGTTTAAAATTGATTTGTTCCATTACAGCTTACAAGGAGGACTAGTTCGCTCAGTAAAATCCTGCTAATTAGTAATTTGTATGGCGACCACAAATTTGAGATACAAATGTAAAGCGATGAATTAGCTCGCAGGCCTATAGTCTAGGCCAGTTCCAATTTTTTTAAAGGGAGACTCCACTTGAAAGAACAAAATTAGATATTAAAAATTAACTTGTTTTTTATCAATTCCGCGTCGCTTTGTTGTAAAAAAAATTGAAATCGGCCTTATAGTTTACCCGTAATTCGAAACGGTGTAATGCGAAATCGATGTTTTATGGAGGGCATAGGCGAACAGAACTTTCCCAACAACTTCCGGTATTCAGCAGTTATTTTTAACCGGTGTTCGATACATCAACATTTTTGCATGCCACAAATAATTGCTTACTAACTTAATTAATAATCACAAACAAACAAACAAAAAGGTCATGTCGCGTACAGAATTCGAACCCACAGCTGCATGTTGAGGGGTGACCTCTGGCGTTACGTTATAGCACAGACTTACCGGAAAGCTCTCCGCAAAGTTGCAAAAAAAGGCGCCAAATTTCAGAAAATTCTAACTCCAAGTTATTTATGGTCCGATTTCATTCGAATAAATTTGGATCATTCTAAAAAATCAAAATCAAAATAAATAGGCCTAATATAACTAAAACGTAACAAATCGTTAAATTCAACTGGAGTGCCACATTTAAAATTATAATTTTGCTTTAAAGGGGTATTCCAGTTTAATTTGACGTTTTTTTCATTTTATTTTTATTATTTAATGTGGTTTTTTTTAAATAATTATGACGCGCTATTCGAATGAAATCGGACCATTAAATGCTTGATTTAGAATTTGCCACTTGGTATTGGCCTACGCGAGATTCGAACCTCTGGTCACTGAGGAGGAATGGGTATTTAGAGCTCATCACTCTAGCCACTGAACCACAGTGGCGTCGTGTCACGTGCCTCTATCGCTCAGACTAGGCCCTACTGCAATTACATGCACTAGCCAAGTTTGAAATTTATTTTCAAATACGCTCAGACCTATAAAAGAGGTTACGGTACCGCTATCTGTCTACTAGAGCCATAATAATTCTCTGCCAAATTCAGGATAAAGCCGAGGCCCTGTCTGAATCTTGAAATTGAAAACTTTACACTTTCGGTTGTGCGGGCGCACAAAATCAATAGTTGCAATTTGGTGCTGCGTAATTCATCCTTGAAAGGACGTTGCGCGTTATCGGATAGCAAGCTAGCTGGCCAACCTTCACTTACAAATAATAATAAAATTCTAGGCCTATATATATATATATATGTATATATGCAGGTGTGGGCCTATCGATTCTGAACAATGGAGTGGTGCAGAATTTGATCAGGATCATGTTGGATTTTGAATTATTAATTGAATGCTTTCAGAAAGCCTTCGGTTGCTGTCACTTCACATTCGGCTCTCACATATTTCAATGCAACAATCTACTGCATGATACGCACTTCGCGCCATTTTATTGGCCGTTGTTGCCTAGGCATATCTCGATTTAATAATGCGGTTTTTTATTTCTTTGACAATTTAAAGGAATAGTATCAATCATTTTGTAGTTTTGTTATATGCCTATTTAATTTGATTTAGGCTCGATCATTTGAACTGCAAAAAATAATGTGCAATGGGCTAGGCCTATTTAATTAATTTTTATATTTAGATATTCAATCAAATTCGCGCCGTATTTCAGCTGGCGCCCTCAAACTTCCGGTTTTTGTTGTTGCATGTTTGATGATTGTTACTGGCTGTAATTGAAACAATCAAATTGGAAAAAGATATTTTGGAGATTATATTCTAGAAATTGGCGAAGAATCAAAGACAAAGTCAGTTTAATTTCATCAAATTTTTCAAACTGAATGTTATTATACCTTTAAAAGGGAAATTATGATTGAGTTTTAAAAATTTGAATAAATTCAACTCAGTTTTTCTTTAATTCTTGATTAATTTCTGAAAAATATTTCGGATAATATTTTCAAAATCTGTCCATTCGTTCTCAAATAAGTCTCATCCAAACACAAAAAAAAAAAAAATGACATTTGAACAAGCAGACGACGCGATAAGTTTGAGCGCGAAATAAATTATCCCCAAAAGAACTTACGCTTTTTGCAGATAATATTTTTTGTAGTTTTAGGTTTTTTTTGTGCAATAAAGATGCCTATTTTTAGCATTTTATTTGGAATAATATGAAGGCGCTCCTCACTTCCGGTAAACGATTTGTGCTTCATGGAGATGCGCCACGTGACACTATCCAGCGCCCACGTGACACTCTGGCGTCTCACGCGACAAACGTCATGTGCCTTCGATCGTAGGCCTTAATGGGATAAAACCGGACGCTTTTAGCTCCCCTTCATTCAAAATGGTGCCTCCCATGAGAGAAATTGAAAGCTCGTTTGATTCGGCCTAGAAAATGAAAAGGGATCGAGATAAAATACAAATATTATCGAAGAATGTGTCGCTTTCCCTTTAAAATTATTTTTGTCGGTAAAATTACAAAATCAATAGAATGGACCAATAAAAAAATGGCAAACTTGATTCTTACTATCCCTTTAATGCTTTATTCGGAGTAAGCTTATTATTTTTTTTTTTTCCTTTTATTGGCGGCAGCTGAATTCCTTCTATGGAATTTTCAGAGCAATGATATTGGATCGTAAATTTTGGGTATTATATTTCTAATTACTTGATCCATTTGTTGAAAACGTGATTCTGATCGGCAAGATGGCGACAGGCGGCGATCTCAGGCGAAGCAAAAAAATAAAACTTAACAGAAAGGCAGATAAGATACAAAAAAATAAGTTTGTTCATTTCTCAAATTTCCATATATTTTGGGAATGGTTCCTTTAATTCATTTCACCATAGGCCCTGCGAGGCCTCGTTCATATTCATGTGGAGCAGCGAGATTTAATTTTAGCCTAGCTAGACCTATAGGCCTACTACAGTAGTTTTATGTTTCGCAAACAGACGTCGGGAACGCGAGATTGTTTTATATATTTATTTCTTTTATTTGTTATTTATTTATTTTTGATTTATTTTATTTGTTATTTATTTATTTTTGATTTATTTTATTTGTTATTTAATTATTTATTTTATTTGTTATTTATTTTATTTGTTATTTATTTTATTTGTTATTTATTTTGATTTATTTATTTATTTTATTTGTTATTTATTTTTTTATTTTATCATACCGGTATTCTAATAGCCTAGTTTATTTATACATATAAGAAACCTCATCGGTTTAGAAGGC
>JAQIYI010000932.1:0-14365 GCA_034700265.1 Polyzonium germanicum
ATTTGTGGTGACCCAGGTGGATAATAAGATTGATTCCAGAAAATATCTTTCATGCTTTCACCAATATTTCTTCAGCTACCGTAGTCAGAATATTAGGTGTTGCCTACGTCCAAGAAATTATTTATACGAGCCATAGTTCGCAAACAATATTCCATTACAGATGGCCTAATGTTTATCCAATTATACTCCTGGGATGCATTTTCGACATTCGATATTCCAATATTTCGTCGCCATCATACTGTTAACCAATGAAAGTGCTCTGATGACGAAATATAGGACTCAACTTTGTTTCGTTGCTGGGTTTTGAATGTCAAACAAAAGGCGACCCTAGTCACCAAACAGTCGGCAAGTAGGTCTAAGAGGGCCTACAGTTACATTTTATAGTGGGAATGAGGTACCGGTATACATTTTAGTGCTCATTTGATCAATCCAAATGTGCTAAGACGTGTAAGTTTCGTGCCAACTACGCTACTCGTAGTATTCGCCATAGTCAGTATTATGGCAATACTGAAGTGTTTGCCCTTCCTCCCGCGCCATTGCTTTTATTTGAGGCCTAACAATTGAAAAGCTCCAAATTGACTCCAATCTCCAATCTAACCCTGGGCTCATTGTTTTTAGCGTTTTTCTGTTCAGGACACAACCTTATTGGCAAGTGGCAGGATTTTATTCTTTTAAATACCGATATTGGCTTAAGAGGAATATATACAGCGATCGTTTCACGCAGGGTCAGCCAGATGGTCACCTTGAAGGCCATAGACCTTTGACCTTCATTTGCAACAGAGGAAAAACAATTGATGCCATTGTTCAGTCTATTCAGTCAGTCGATAAGTCGGGTGTGAGATCTGGTGTGACGCCTATGTGTGAGTGTGAACACCATGGCGTAAGGAGTCACGCTAATTTGACACCCGGAAAGCTGGCTTAACACTGGCGTGGCCTGGTCTGGAAGTATCGGAGTGCGCAGAGACCTCCGTCAACAAGGCGATGGGCCGCGAAACGGCCCCGTCGCTTTGTTCATTTTTATATCGCTAAGCAGAATCATTGCCGTGCAGTTAAAAATCGCATTTTTTAGTGAGTGCTGAGGCCAAATCTGGCCAACTTCAAAATGGCGTCTTTAAAAATTTTACGATCTTTTTAGCGGATTACTTTATATTCTTATAATGTGGTTTAAGGCGCATTTTGACTGCCATTTTCATCATAGAACCCGACGCAAACTTTTGTTTAACCACTGGTCAGGCCAGTTATGACAAAAGTTTCTGTCTGGCGGCGCGATAAAAATTGCCCAGTCAGAATCATCCTTTACATGTAGATTACAGCAGGCTACTTTGTGTACAATTTCTCTTCCTTGATTTTAAGGCGCTGCAGTGTTGACCTTCTCGAAAGGACTTTAAATTCCGACTAAATTGGTCCAAATTAGACTATAAATATCAATTGATTCATTGATTGATGACAGCATTATGGTCCGCTGAATTGCTTGAAAGTTGATTCTCTGCACTCTCTTCAGAATGGCGCCAATAAATCTTGACTGAAAAATAGGCCAGCGTCACTTCAAAATGTCTCGCTATGCCCTCATACGCGGTTTCAACTAATCTCGTGCAACTTCGCTGAATTCAACTAAGAAGAAATTGCTGCAACTAGTGGGGGGGGGGGGGGAGAAACTCCGAAGCGCTGCAATAATGAACGCGCTTCAAGGTCGTTTTATTATGCTGATGTGTTACATAGATTCAAAAGCGTCAATCTAAACTCCATTGGACGTCCATGAGTTCACCGGACGCAGTACGCAGATTCAAAAATGGAGCGACAAAATGCCGCCATCTTGAATTTCCCTTCTGTCCAAGTGTCCATAGATGCGTTTTGTGCTCTCCTCGGCAGTCCAATAGTTTATAGCTAGACACAGTTTCAGTCATAATTAATTAATACGCCGGCTGGACACGTTGAACGCCAGCGAGCACAAGCCGATGCCGAAAAATTTCAGCTAGTTTTGTATTGTTCTTGAATAGTTGCCGCTAAGCGTGCACTCTTGCAGCGGCGGTAAGTTTGATTTTTTAAACTCTTTCGGCCGCGGCAAGAGGATTGCATCCGCTGCATGCAGCTGTCATGGAGTTTAGAAAGCGGCAGCGTTGCTAAGTTCCAGCGGCGCCAAAAACGGCAGGTTTTGCAGCGCATGCACAGTTGTACACGGTGACCCAGGATTAACTAAGCCAGATTTATTATATCAATGATTTAGCCAATTTTTATTCAATAATTATCAAATTTGTCACGCGTATAGAGTTGAGACATGCAAAAAAAACTGGCTGTAAAGTTTTCACAAATTATGTGCCGCAACACATCCACGAAGTCGTTTCCGCCACTCATTCACTCCATTGTCTATCACACTTTGGTCGTAAAAGGCATTTTGGCACGTAATAGTGACTTTGGAGCAGACGAAACTGAACTGCAGCGCCCCCCTACAAATGGACTTCTGCTGACATTTCGGATGAGGGAAATTCAAAAAGGACTAATATTTCTGTACCACCTCCAAATTTCCTTCATAATGGTTTGTAATGTTTGGCTAAATTATTGATTATTGATACATTAAATCTGGCTTACTTAATCCTGGGCCACGGTGTAGTTTAACATTGCAGCACATGGATCAGTCTACTCTAGGTGGTACACTGTTTACGACTTTACGCGCAATGAGAAATCGAGAATCCGCCTTTACTATGAGGTTGCCCTCTCCGCATTATCCCTTAAGGTTTAATCGTTCAATTGATTTTTAAATGTTGTTTCTTTAACTCGTGAGCTATGCCTAGAGCCCTACATGTACATTACAAGTAGGCCTAATCACATGTTTTAGCTATAATTAAGGTTTAGGCTTAATCGTCTAATTTGTTAATAAACTCAAGACAAGCAATGTCGCTATTTATATAGGCCTACTTATTAAATAGAGCTATACCGGTAAGCTTAGGCCTAATTGTATAGCACCTTTCAATAATTGACTGTGAGCCTAATGGGCGTGCCGAACTTATTAATTTGTTTACATTTCCGGTTAAATTCACTCTAGATGCACATTAGGCTGGAGAAAATAAACGAAAAAAAATACATTTTATTTAATTAGATCTCGTAAAGTCTAAATTATGATGGATGTTGTTGCCAGTTAGCCTTTTTTGATGACGCGACCACGTACCGTACTTAAATGTCGCCGAGCGTAAAAACGTGTCGTCATTCGTCACACACGAGCGTCAATTATTAAAGGAATTCTCGCAAGCGTTCGGTTTTAAAATTGACACCGAGATTTGTGCTATCGTGGACTCATTAAAAAACCACCATAGTATAGGCTGTAGTGGGGGTTGGCTTACGAATTTGTTTGCAAATTCAATAGGTAGAAACACGCTGTTTAAAAACTTGAGTGTCAAGTCAATTAACTTGTCAGTGTTAGGAGACCTATGCCTATTCGTCCTCTCCATTTTGATACTAAACAAAGATCGCGGCTCCATCACGCAAGAAGGCGACGATTGAGACGAGTATGTCTATTTTTTATTATGTATTGTATAAAAGAAAAAAATTATTCATAGGCCTACATAAATAATAAGGTCCATGCAAGCGGAAATTAAATTTAATTTCTCCTTAATTAGGTTCGCGAAATACTGCAATGAATGCAATCTTGACTCTTTGGCCTCACGATAATTGCTCGCACCGTGTTTGACGCTCACTCGTTGCAAGATTATCGCGAATTGTTATGCCAATTGGCCTATATACGGCACGCGCATGCGCCAATCAGTATGCGCCAACTTCTATAAATCTGGTTTCGCATGGACTTTTTTTGCTGCGAGTTTCTGCGAATTGCTGCGAAATTCGAATCACGTGACTATTTATCTCACATGCTTAACCGTTAAAGATGCTCACGTGATGAGTTTACACGCAAACTTTACTGAAAAAAATTAAAATTAAAAATTTTAGATAGGCCTACTGAACTCGCTGTGTTGATTAAAAATGTGCATACGAAAAGAAGAGGTTTTCTGATTTTATTATTAAAAAAATCAAATTAAACAATGAAAATAAATGATAAAACGTCAAATTGAACCGGTTGCCCCTCTAAAAATGACCAACATAAGCTCTGAATTACTGTAGGCTTCAGAATAAGAAAAATGTTACTAAAGTCGTTTTCTACATAAAGGATGCTTAGGCCTATGATGCTTTTTTAAGCTTTTCAAAATACCGGTAATGTAATGTAATACTTCGTATTCGGTTAAGAACTTCATTTTAACTTACATGCGCCGGTATAAAGATTAGTAACCCATTGGAGCTTGTTACCAGTACAAAATGCTTTTCGTGCTTTTGGGGGTACTGATAACCCTGGAAAATGATTACCGTTGAACAAGGAAAAAGTGTGAATTTCACGTGTGTAGGCTAGACGTCTAAGTGTAGGGCTATGTTTAATGTCTTAAGACTAGTTTTCTTTTAATTTGCATTTAATTGTTTTTTTTTTAAATTTTCTCAACAGCACGGGATAAGCTGAATTTCCTCCACTCTCATTTGTCCGACGACGAGAAATCAACCATGGTCGGCAACGAGGCTATGGTCGTTGGAGGCGGCGGAGTTGGCGTAGGCCTAGGAGGAGGCGGAGGAAGCGAACGCATCCACTCCAAAAAACTATTCGTACCGAAGAAACGACGCGGCAATCTGCCCAAAGAATCGGTGAAGATCCTCAAAATGTGGCTCTACGACCACCGCTACAACGCCTATCCGTCCGACCAGGAGAAGTTGCATCTGTCGCGAGCGGCCAACCTAAGCGTGCTGCAAGTGTGCAACTGGTTCATCAACGCTCGACGACGCATCCTGCCGGACATCATTCGAAAGGAAGGACATGACCCTCTCAAGTACACGATAACGCGCAAAAGCTCTAAGTACGTCGGTGGAAGCGTCGATGGCAGGCCCATGTCCATGGGCGACGGCCATCGTGGACGTCAGTTGGAAGATAACTCTTCGTTGCCTGCAGGCGATGGTTGGCAAAACCTATTTTTTTTGTTTCAAAACAGAGTTGCTATTATACGGAGTAGGATACGTAGTCTAAACATTAAGTTAAAATCTCAATATTACACAAATATTGCAAAAAAGGCTGAAAAACCGTAATACACAATATAAAATTTAGGCTTTTAAGATTATAGGTTTTTTTAAATAACCTTGATTGGAAATATAAAATGTAGGTTTTAGATTTTTGGGTTGTTTAAAGTCCTATAAACTTCAATTTATCTGGTTCTTGTTTGTAATTTCTAAGTGAAATTTTAAGTAGAGAAACTTATCGCCTACAACCCAACTATTTGCCATCTCTGCTGTAGGCACGGTTCAAACGAACCCCAATCGAGGTGGAATCGTCGAAGGCGATCGTCCCTGGTGGCGGAAACGACGTCACAGTTCTGGTTCGATGCACGAACATCATGGTGGCAGTGTAGTTCGATGTCCTCGGTTGAGAGATGTCGTGGCCAGACGTCGCCCGATGCGGTCCTATTCGGAGAGCGACGAGGATGACACGGTGAGCGACGCGAAGACATTCGACGATGAAGACGACGAGGACAGATCGTTCGCGTATCGCGTCGACGACGATTCCGACGAGCAATCGATGACAACGCCGATGTCCAACGAGGCCGACGAAGACGCCGACTACGAGGACGACGACGATGACGAAGAAGATCACGGCCATCACATTGATGTGCGCAAAATTGCGTCACACGGTTCTTCAGCAGCAGCAGCAGTGATGAAATCGACGATCGCCACTTCCGGTTTGTGCGTCGTGTGTCGACAGTCGTCCAACCCTGGATGTCAGTTTTGTCGAACGCGAGACTTGGCGCTGCTACCTCCCACGCCTCCTCAATCGGACGATGACATTTTCAGTTGCTTTTACATTCTGGTCGAGGCTGCCATGAGTCAGATCGAGAAGAGCAAATTGGCGTCGTCTGCAACAACGACCGCGACTTCCGGTAATGGAGACGGTGGCCAGATTCAAAATGGCGGCGTTGTGGTCAGTTAACCGCGATGCCTTCGAGTTCTTCAATCAAGAGAGTTTAACACTCATGCACGACACAGTGTTGAATGTACGCAATCAAATATACATGTATAGACAAGTAGACGTAGTTTTCTAATCTCTGGGACCCATGACAAGTAGAATTGTCTACAAAAAATCTTTTTTATTATATTATTAGCTTTTATTTTTTCTGCAGCTCAAAAATGTAGTCACCCATTAAGCATATACTTGTACATAGGCCTACAGTACATCTCTAAACTGCTCAAACATTACTCCAGACGATGACGACGAGGTTAGCATTTTAGCGTAGCCGCGATATTTTTTTACGTGTCTGTACAGAAAAGGATTAGTCAGTTTTATTAATCTTATATATTCATTTCACACATATTACATACATGTTGTACGTTGTACACACAAATGAATGGCTAGACTAAAGGATGCGTTTTTTTGTTGCCATTTTGTTATTTCAAAGAAATCAATGCTAGACAGTTTGATCAGAAAAGTCACTGTGGCAGCCATATTTGTTTGAACCATCGGTCGGCATTCTCGGTTTTTGTTTTACATTCACTCTTCCCACCAAATCACCAATCAAATGGTTTTTGTGTTTTATTTTTTATTTTAATCTTTGGCTGCTAACGTGATGTGATAAAGATGTTTATACAAGTAATTGTAACAACAATTTAGGAATTTTTCAATTACATTTTCAATTTCATTACAGTGAATTTGCAATCCATTTTGTTAAGTATCATCCGCCATTTAGCCCCCTTCTCCCAATCGACGCCATCTTGGATTTGCTATTTCTCTACAGATACTGAGACATGCATATTTGTGAACCCCGTTTCTGCGAGTTTGCTCTGAGTAGGAGCTCCAATGAAGTATCGCCTATAGGAATGGCAAAAGCAAACATGACGGACTGGTTGGCTTGTGGTGCACTTGTTCACTGTTCAGACAAGATATTTTATGCAGTGTATTCAAAATGGGTTTACAATGTTTGAGTATGTTTATTTACAGTAGTATAATGGTTCTAATTGTATGTCATAGAAACAAAAAAGGTTGCGTGCACAATCAATGAAATTTTGGCACTCCTCTTATATTTGCGCCGCCATCTTTTTTTTATGTCCCTATCCACGATGTTCCGCGCCAAATTTGGACGCCCTCCATTGCAAAGAGGGTTGCGCATAGACTACAATGGAAACGCGGCGCTCCGACCTTTCGCCTTATGCATTGCAGCCTATGGCACCCGCTTTGCAATGGCGGCGCAGAAATCCGCCCATGTAACTTTCGGAATAACATCGTCTATATGCATGTACATGCCTATGTGTGTGTCTGTACAACTGTTCGTCCAGGGCTACATCAGGCTACACAACAACACCAGCAATATTTGATCAATAAGGATCTCTCGATTCAGAAAGGCAATTCTTTGTTTGACATACACGTACATTCTAGGCCTGCAATGTATATAAAGTACATTAGTGTATATGCCTTTTACTTCAGTTTCACTCGCGTGCACTGCGTGCACGCAAACGCATTGATTGAACTTAATATTGAAACCGGAAGTCCTGCTAGCGAGTTTATATGGGTGCAATAAATGCTCACTTCCGGTTTCGTTTTATTAAACCTGACGAGAGCGCAAGGTCAGACCCGACTCTACACTTGGCTGAGTATTTGTTGGTAGACTCCTACTTTAACTAGAAGTATGACATCATTTCCTGTCATTTGACGACCAAGCGACCGGAAGTAATATCGTTCACTGTACGAAATTGAAAGTAAAGGGAACTAGCGTCTACGAGTGCAAAAATAGCTTGCCTTGTGCGCATGTGTAAAAGCACATTTCTGAGCGCTTTTCTCCGCTCTCCTATATGGCATGCAATGACTTCAGAAAAAAGATGGCAACATAAACATAATAAATTAAAATAAAATGAAATAAAATATAAAAATGAAAACATAATAAAGAACAAAACAAAATCCAATTAATCCATCCTCTCATGTTATTTATGCTTACAAATAATTAATTGTGAAATTAAGTCCATTAGATTTTAAGACTTTTCTAATTGATTTTTCTTTAAAATGGATTGAACGTTACACATTAAAATGACAGAACTATACTAAAAAAACAACCGCTAGAATTATGAAATTCATGAATTAATCGACAGCATTCCATAAAAAAAAGAAACGATATATCATTGACAACACAAAAATAAAATAATGTATTTTTCAAATATTATGGCAAGTGAGCGAAACTTTGCGGACGTTGGGTCCTATGACTCCTACCGAATTCAAAACGTAGCAGGTGTACAGAGCAGCGTCGTCGTACGCGGTCACTCTCGTTGTCGTTTCCCCTCAGACTTTGTTTTCATTTTTATATTTTATTTCATTTTATTTTATTTTATTATGTTTACACGTGTATGTTGCCATTTTTTTTCTGACGCATTGCATGCCATACAGGAGAGTGGAGAAAAGCGCTCAGAAATGTGCTTTTACGCATGGACACAAGGCAAGCTATTTTTGCGCTCCTTGACGCTAGTGTAAAGGGATGGATTAGTACACAGTCCTAGATCTATTTTATGTTAGTATATCTTTGGAGTTGTTTTAAAAGATTTTTTTGTGTTTCAGAAATACCATACCGGTAACAAGTTATTAATTTGAAATTCCACCATTTTGAAGAAATATACGATAAATTCAAATTAGTAACTTGATGATTTTTTTGAAACAAATATTTAATTTATTACATTTCATGCCGGTACGTGTCGTTTGAAAAAATTCAAAAAAGATGTGAAAACTCCAAAGATAAAAAAAAAAACAGTGTAGCATTTAGTAGCCTCAAGCGCTGCTTTTCGCATAGAAAGCATTAAAGGGGTGGAGTAGGCCTACTGCGGGAAAATAAACATTTTTATTTCGAATTTAAAAAAGGCATTAGGTTTCAGTCTAGTTTATTCATGTACGGTACCATACTTCAAAAGGCTTTCTGAAAATTCAAAATCCATAATTGACCTTTTTCCTCCGAAAGTTAATGGGCGCCGCCATTGCGCTCGAGTAATGCGCAATTGCGCACTTAAGACTGGCTTCGCCACCAATCATGTTTGCGAATGACCAGCCCATGTGACGTGAAATTAAGAGCTAGAGCACAATGGCGGCCACGAAACGAAAAAGCCACGCCCTCGAGAAAAATGTCGATTCACTGTGAACTCAGACTTTTCTACGCGAGAGGGGATACATATACAGATATACTTGTAGAAAACAAGAGGGGAAGATAAGATGATTACCGTATTCAATATGTTGTCCAAGCGAGCTTGGCCTATTCACTAAGTCACTAAAAACAGATGAAAATTGTTTATTGAACGCTTCAAAAAGACTTCATAAGTACATATCTGATGATATCTCTACAATTAGTCTTGTCTCCCGCGCTTTTGCTAGGCCTATCTAGGCCATGTAAGATACTATGGTAGTTCCGTATGCGTCTGAATTTCCGTCTGGGTTTAGCGCATGCGCAGTTCATCAGAGAATCTTACCAGACCCCAAATATGACCACACGATTCGGTGCGCACATATTTACGCGTAGAACTGAGCAAGGATCGGCTTGTGAGTCAATATTTGTAGTTTAAAATCATTCAAAAACGCACTAAAATATGTTAAAATTCAAAAAAGCATTAAATATGATAAAATTGCGAAAATGTTCTCGCTCGCTCTGGCAAAAAAGCGGACTTTTATTGGCACATTGTATTTTCATTATACATTAAATTCGACATTTTGAGCAAAGTAAACAAAAATCAGGGTTCAGTGTTTTTAATACGGTACGGTGTTGCCTACACATTTTCACAGGAAGTTTGGTTGTAAGGCGCCGATTTCACTCAGAATATAGAATATACAAATAGACACCACACGAGCTATTCACTCCCCAAGTGGAAGTTGCAGCCAACATAACTCGGTTCACGACGTCATTCTGACGTCAACCAGGGACGTATCAGCCAGAGGCTATAGCATTGTCGTGACGTCATAGGTCTGAGTAGTACGACCTGTATCACTGCCCGCTGCGCACCCCTTTTCTGCGTCAAGAACTAAAGCTCGATAAAATCAAATCAAATCAGCGTTGAGTCACACGTGTGTGAATGAAATTGATTTTTCCAAATAAGTTATGCTCATAATTCTATCTGCAATTCTACAGTTCAGACTGAAAGCCTAATTTAAATGGACGCAGCCATTTTGTCCCCGGCTGACGTCAAAGAGGTCATGTGATCCGACTTATGTTGGCTTCAATTTTGTCGCCGCGTGCGCTGCTAATTTATATTTATAGTCTCTGTTTTCACTAGGCAACTTTCCTGCACGCAACGCGATTTGCATCGCATGTGACGTCACACACGATAGAAGTCGCGTAGAAAAAATCATGCCTAAAAGTAGGCCTAGTACAGTACATTTTCCTGGCAGAAACTAATCGATGGAAAATGTCTAAGCCGCGTTCAGAGGGAAGGCGAAAAGTGAAAATCTGAATCTGAAACCGAAACCAAATCCGTCTTTCAAAATTCAGATCCAGGTTACAGTTTTCAGATTCTATCGTTGACCGAGAAGCTGATGAAAAATCCATTTCAGCCTAACATCAGTGCGATTTTAGTCATCGATTCCTTTCGGAGTCACCGGTATTTTCCGCGAAAATATCGATATTCTGAATCCTCACTTCTCATTGGCTGACAGACGTCACGTGTGAGTGACGACAAGCCGAATTTTGTTCAGAAGCTAAAGAAATAGTCGGATTCGGCTTTAGAAATTTCGGATTCAGCTTCTCTGTGAACGGTGAAGCCAAATTAGTAAATCTCTAACCGAATATTTTTCAGATTCAGATTTTCACTTTTCGGCTTCTCTCTGAACGCGGCATATAGCAACCAGATTAGCCTATGGAGCCCAATTATTTATTGAAACCCTTTTGAATGTTTTTTGTGCACTACGGCACTTTGAATTGGTGCCGCTTGCTCAATTTAGGATTAACCCTATTTTGATCTTTTGTTTTTCTACAGTACATGTACGCTGCCATGGCTAAAATGTCATAGTTGGCTGGCACATTTGTCGATGAAAGTATCGCCACCTAAAAGAAGAAAAACAACTGACTTGTCTATAGGGAAAAGTGGTTAGAAAAGTGTAGTTATTTCAAGATGAGAGGCCAATTGAACACATTCCAAAAAATGGAAATAATGCTTACTTTTCCTAGTTAAATACAATTAAAATAATTACTGTAATTAACTTTTTTATGATGTCAGAGTTCGTTTCTCTTAATTCTACAGAGAAAATAATGAAAATTGGGTCTGAGGGAACCAGAAATAAAGACGCGACGATGCGTTCAGACTAGTAAAAGCTGCCCAGCTGCACCCTTCATTCACACATGTACAATTTCCACACCATTTGTTTTGTAGCCTTTTGATTGGTTGTTTTTATTTAGGGGAGAGATCGAGCCAAAATTGTTTGTAAAACATTTTCAGTGTTTTTGTTTTGTTTGTTTATTTTGTTCATGTAATACGTACCCATACTGTACTTAAAAAGACGGGAATAATGGCGAGATAGCCATAGCCGCTGTGAGAACATCCGGAAATGTAAACGTATTTCCTATGCAAATGTCGTCTGCAATAAATCCAAGATGGCGATCGTTCTTTGAGGATTTTTTTAAGCGGCCAAACCTTAAACCATATATACTTGTACAATATCTAGACACGGCTTTGCATGTTTAAACAATAACAAGGCGCCAGAGCCGCTTCGCCGCCCGGCGCCTCTGTTGTCACTGTTGTCGGGCGTCTCTGCACTCTCGCAGACTAAACCACAGTCCCTCTCAGTGAGCGTTTTAAGCCTCGCTGCAAGCGCCGATGGCCCCCCCCCCCCCAAGAGCTAAGAAAGTATGAATGGGATCGTTTGGATGGGGGAAGTAACAATATCGCGTTTTCATTTGGTTTTAGATATGAAAGCTCAAAAGCTGCGTGGGTCAATCGGTAGGATGCTCACCTCGCACCCCAGCGGTGCGAGTTCGCGCCCTGTTGTGGGAAACCTATTTTTTCCTTTCCAAAAATACATAAGGGCTCCGCCCTTTAAAGATGGGACGGAAGTACACACGGACAGAGCCCCGCTATTAACATATAAGAAGATGCGCACTGGTGGCGCTGCCGTCGCTGAAATAACGGTTTATTTGGGCTAGCAGATGATCGGACGACGAATTAATTTGCATAATTATCATGTATGAAATTAAAAACATCAAAAATTCTACGGTAGCTGATTAAATTGTGCAAACTGCAATGATGAAGCCGATTTCATCCTTTTCGTTACCGATTACGCCATTTCAGGCTTATTTAAGCATGTAAAAGAACTTAGTCTGCTTTTGCCATGAGAACCCTGCCGTGACCCGTGATCGACCTACGACTGCACTGCTACCGTTTGTGGCTTTGTGCAGATATCCCATCATTCAGTGAATGTACTTACGCCCAGGCTTTGTCTAGGTTGTGTACAATGTTTTAAGGGCCAAACTACATGTATGTTTTCAAAGAGGACAGCTTTGAGTGCCAGCGCAAAGAAAGGACTTGAGCATGCCACTTCCTGTTCCAAAGTGAATGTTAAATTTTTTTTTGTTTTTTTTTGTGTACATGTACAATGTTGCGACGCTAAGGACACTGCCAGAGCCATATTGCGCATTTGTTGATTTTTGTATATTGAATGACCTGAAAGATGTATTACATGTAGACCTCTCATAAGATTTGAAAAGGCACGGACCCTATAAATTAATGGCCGCCATCATTATAAGCTCTAGCTAGAGTGTAGGGTGTATTTTTTTTCATCCAAATGTGTGTTGTGGTTTTTAAAGTGAAATTATATGACGTCACTCGTCTTTTTGTGTCTGCAAATTAAACTTGTCCTACTCAGTGATTGCTTCTAACGCAGTTAATCATCATGCTAATGAGTCAGTGTTTATGCATTTGGACCGCAGGTCTACAGGCACATTGAATTCTCTTTTCTCATTAATATAACCAGTTTATCGATCCGCAAATATAAGTTTGTAGCTCAAGTAATTTTTTTTTCGAATGATCCATTCAATTACCCATTGCAGATATTTTTTTATATTTGTACACATTTGCTGAGCTTCATGGAAGATAAATCTAATACATCTAAGTATAAATACATACTTATTCGATTTATCTTCCGATGAAGCTTACCAAATAAGGCCTTCAGCTATTTATCAATCTGCCATCATATTGTATCGATCGAAAACATTGACTAGCCTGGGCCAATTTTTTTTAAATAGGATTTTTTTGTTAGGCCTAATTTGCTAATAAAATTCAAAAATAAATAACCATACATTGTATATGCTCGTATTTAAAACGAAAAAAGTTGAACCAAATTAGGCCTACTCCTTGTAATTTTGACAACAATGGCAGCAAATGGCGCCATTTGGAATGATATTTTCGCAAATATTTTGAATTCTCATGTTTAGCAAAATTCAGAGCAAACTAGAGGGCAAAATTAACCATTAAAATGGTATGCCTGGCAAACGGTATCACTACATCGTTTTATAGACTTGAGAATTACAATCGTTGCAATTTTATAATGAAATTCGCTCATCAATTTCATTATGAAATTTATAATGAAATTTAATGGGACTTGTCACGTCCTGGACTTGGGTCAAAATTGAGTCAATCTTGAGATAGACTGATAGAGCTAACGACACCTGCCTCTATAGCCACGTTCAAGTTTACTCCACACTGCAGCATACGGAACTACACTGTAAACCTTGATTTGAATGAAGACTAGACTTGAGATGAGCTAAACTAAGCTCAGCCTCAGCTCAAGTCACAAAGTTAGGGATACCCACATAAAAGTTAACAAATTTAGTGCAGAAAAAGTGGGCATCGTAGGTTTTGTTTGGTTTTCAAGAAAAAAAATTACAGAAGTGGTACGGTAGGCCCAACAGTCGGCGAGATAGAATTTTGATTGGTTTCTTTTTATCACATGAGTGGGCTTCTATAAGTGTGCCTATTTGTCGGTTGTGAATAAATCATGTAGTCTAATTAGACATTATATAAGTCGATTCAGTACGGCCGGTAAATAAATTTATTATGTAATTATTTTTTAGGCAAGAAAAAAAAAGGAAAATGCAAGCATTAGGCTAAGCGGCGCATGGTGCAATGTATCATTTAAGCTTATTTTTTTCAATATTTTTCTTTGATAACAAATGTATGTTTAGGCCTTAAACTTTTTTTTAGTTTCCGCTTTAAATCATTTTGTTAATTATATGAAATTAGATGACTTTTTTCCGGATTGGACTACGACCTTCTTGACATTTTTTTTCCTTTAGGCAATGTAACAAAAATTAGCATCAACTTTTTTTTTTTTTTTTTTTTTTTT
>JAQIYI010000933.1:0-14364 GCA_034700265.1 Polyzonium germanicum
TGTTGGCAGTCGTCGAAGCTCGGGCTCTCCGTGGCTGAAGTCGACGTAACAGGAATTAATGCGGACTAGAACAATGGGGAGGAATTTGGGCAAGGGGGTTGTATTGTACGGGGCGAACGAATGACGCGAGATGGCACGAGATGAGTGAATGGAATGAAATGAATTATGAATGAATTAAAGTATGAGTATGATTACGCTTGAGGGTGTGACCGGGGCCGTCACAATGTGTTTCGATAATTCCTGACAGTCCGTTACTTTGACAATTCTGAAGCTTTTTGTTACAAATTTGTTACTTTTATCAATTAATCCAATAATTACTTATTATCCGAGCGAGCTAAATGAGCTGCAGGTACGCGACCGCACAAGTTCGAGTGACATTGAATTTCAACCTTAGTTTATTTGAGCGATTCATGTTCACTTCCCGTATGAAACTGCGCTGACTTTACTGATTGAGTGAGTGTAGGCCTATACCTATGAACATTGACAAGGAGTCATTGACTCATTGCGCATGCACTTACAATGTGGTCGATTGGATTCTGTCAATCAAAACAAGCTTTAAAATCCTTATAAATGCATAATATCGTTTAGGTTACATGTAGTATTACAGATTTACAGCGACATTAACACATAAAGAAAGAAGAAACAACAAGGTATAAACTGAAAGCTAGACCTATTAGGCGAGGCTGTTTAGGGGTAAGCTTATAGGTTATACGAGGGTACGCTTTTGTGCGGACTAGTGTAAGATAGATTAGTTAGTTTATTGCGTTTGTGTGTCAATTATTTATTTTAATGTTTTAAACGGTAATCGAATATTGACATATTAAGGCGCATTTTTGCCGCGTAGAAAGACTTGAAACTAAAAGAGCGATCATTGAGGTGGGCCTGATTCCATTTATCTTCTAGACTTTATTTAAAAGATATATTTTTATTTTTTCTAATTGTGTATTTTGATTTGACACACAAACAGCGCTGCGCGCGGCCCACCAGCACAGGCAAGCTTGGGCGGATTCTGCAGAACAGCTGAGGTCAATAGGTGCCAAGGTGTGTATGTGTGCGAGTTGTGCGTAGATTGAAGAGCCATTTAAGGTTAGGTGGAGACGTGCGCACTCGCGCTCGATCTAATCCTCCCCCATCTCGAACGACTGGTTTTCTCGTCACGCAACCTTTTTTTATCCGTAGGTCTAAATGTAATTTTTGTATTTCAATTTTTTTCATATCTCCTGAGCTGTGAGAAGACTGCACGCGAATTTAGCATGTCACTGGCTCGCTCGAGGGCTTGTTTCTGTGTCACTGAGTGACCCCGATCATCAGTCGGGCGTGACTCGTAACCGGCAATTGTACATTGTACAACCTTTAATATCGTCGGATGGGGGAGCCGCTTTCTCCACTGACTTTCTCTTTCGATGGTAGACTCGACTAGTAAAGCCAAGGGTCGTTTACACGATGAAATTCTGTTTTATTGCTGTACTTGCTCTTCTTCACCCTCTTGTCAGTCTGCGTAATCGTTTAATAAACGGAATCGGAAGTTAAAGGAGTTGTCAATATTTCTGGCTTTTGCTTTTTTTTGTTTATTTGTGGCTTTTTTGATCCCGCGCATGTCACAATTGCAACATGTCTCGTATCCTCTGCACAAGCAACTTCCTCATGTGGGACCCGGACCCCCCCTTAAGACGAATCTTATGGCCTAAGCCCACAAACCGGTCCACTCAACCAAATAGATTTCTGGTCGTTATTCGGCTTTAATGTTTCATTAGAATACGCATAACTCTGGGAACTCTTCCGAGAACACATTTGAGAGTTTGAAGCACTTGTCTTATAGTTTTAATTCTATTTATTTATTATTATTTGGCCTAAGCCGGATATCATTATTGAGCATAGACATAATGCAAGGCTTCCCTAGAATAAGAACTACATGTAGGCCTACACTGTAGTTGGGTCTCGGAATGAAGTTGAATTGGAGTAATGCATGTAATTGCCTAGTAGCTTATAATTTGCGGTTTCATTGATTTCCAAGCCAATTTTCATCAATAAATTTGATAAAATGCAAAATCTACTCTTATATCATGTGATGGCGACTGTCTCCAGAAATCGTTTCCTAAGAAATTTGAAGCAAAATACAAAATGATGAAACCCTCTATTTTGACTATTTACGCTCTGTGGAAGGTACATTTAGATCAGGATGAGGGTTGAGGGTCTTGAGGGCGTCGATCTTCTGATCCTTCTGAGTTCTGTCGAAACCAGTTTCTGGTTACACATTCCACGCGGTTTATGCCTCAGCAATTTAATTTGGAATTTTCAGATGTTGCTATCAGCTGGTCGTATGTGACAGTGACACTGACATATTGGATCATCACAGGCAATGTTGTCGCACGCGGGCTGACACATTTCCTTCGATTCTATGCAGATTCCTGAGTCGATTTTTAGGTGTGGTCGTTGCTTACAATGTGTAGCTTATAGTGCAGTGCGTTAAGTCCCGACTGTCCCGCAGTGCTCCATATTGTACCGCGTTTCCCACACTTGACACTTGCTTTTTAAAAGGTAGGCTTGCGTCTTGCACGTACATTACTGTGAGTTTCAATTCATGTCGTGCTGCGAAAACGAGTTTGTCTTGAATTCTAATTTGTAGCCAGCCGAGTTGAATCAAATTCAATGCCGTGCAATACGGTATATTGTTTTCAAGGTGGGCCTGCATTAACTCTTGTGGCGGCCAGCTTACACCTACGGCATGCACCGTTGTAACTTAATTGTCAACTTGTTTGTGGCAGTTTGGGCATTTTTTAAAACAATTTTGCTATTGTTTTATAGTAGGCCTATTCTTCTTTTTAGACTAGGCCTATTGCAAAGTATACGTAACGAGAGGGCCCCGTTGTGCACTTCGCATTACTTGACAGTTAAAAAGACGTCATTATTTAGCGTTCTGGTGATTTTTACGTGTAGTTTATCGTGTATTATTATCATTACCATTATGATTATGCCTCCATGAATTCCCAATTGCCCAATAGGGGTTTCTGTCGTCTATGTCTGCTTGGCCTTTGCGGGTTTTTCTATCATTTTTATGTGCTTCCAAGTCCACCGTGAGTCTGCATAGTGACGTCATCGTGAACACGTGCGTGTGGCCGTGTGTGCGTTTCTCGTTATTAATATTCTGGCCACACATCATCATCATCATCTTCATTGTCGTAGTTTCGTCGTCGTCGTTCTAGGGTTAATCTTTTCACATTTTTGCATCCAATTGTTTTCCATCGGTTGGTCGGGGGTCGGGGTGAGTTGCAGGAGGGCGTCGAGGGACGATGGTGGGAAAGGAGAAGAGGGGCCAAAACTTTAAACTCGTCCTAACACGGGACCCCACCCGCCCTCGAGCCTCCTCTAAAGTAAAAAAAAAAAACTTGGCAAAAGTGTTTTCTCATGGAGGCCGTCTAGTTAAAAGTTCGTCTCTAGACTGAAGTTTATTGGCGAGTGGCGATAGATCAGCTCCGAAGTCTACGTGGCGTGTTGCAAGAAGTCCGGAGTTGTTCGCGTTTACACGTGTTATTTTTCAATTTTAAATTCCAATTTTTTCTTTCGTTTTTAGAAATTAGCTACGTGGAGTGGCTCTCCGAAAAGTCCGGAGTTTGTCGTCACGCGTAGGATGCAGGGAACCTCCCACAATTTTGAGTGCTGCGAAAGCAAAAGTCCGCTGGATGGATAATTTACAACACGCGTAAATTTCTTCACGTCCGGACTTTTTATTCCATAATCTTTTTGAGTGTTTTTGTAAACTTTTCGACTTTTCGAAATATTAGCCCAGGCATTCTTGTTGTTGTTGGTGGTGGTGGACGCGGTTGTTGTTTTCTGCGAAAAAGGTGGATCAAATTCGTTGATGTGTGTTTGTCGACCATCAAGCTTGGTGGGTCGCCATGCCAATGTTCAAGAACTTCAAGGTGAGCCAGCTTACAGCAAGCATGATCCGACTACAACACCAGCCCAATTTGACCAATTTACCTATTTTTCTTTTGTGCACAAGGGTTGTTTGGTGGTGAGGGGTATATTTGTTTTCTCGTTTCGGTCCAATGATGCTCTTAATTGAGTTAGCTACCAAAATTCAACAGCATTCACAGTGCATTTACAACGCACCTGTAAGCCTTTAGCTTTCTAGGAAAAGTCCTCTATTAAACAGGTCAAAAGTGTGTGACGTCACTTCCTATATCGCGTATATCCACATGGGCTACATAGTTTATGTATGGAATTTGAGACTACGGAAATTGTCATGACAATTTGCCAAAGCAAGGCGCTTGCAGCTGTGCAGGATCATTCAATGTACCCAACGCCGTGCTTAGTTTACGATTCTGCGCAGCGTACGTTGCGCCTACGTTCCAAACGCATGAAAAAAAGAACAATCCTTATGAGGCTCCTGCAAAGAGCGCTAAGGTTACTTATTGTCTTACGTGGAAAGTTAGTTTGGGTTCAATGCTAAAATGGTCGCTAATGGCGGCTATTTTATCATTGAATCTCAGTCTGACGACTCGCCATATCAACATTCACATCGCTCGCTGCGCTGCGCAGCGCAGAATCATAAACGAGGCTCACATTTGGATTGGTTCGCAAATTTGCATGCGCGCCGGTTCGAACCTTGTAGCTCCAGTGCCTTGGTTGCGTAGGTGCAATCAGGCGAACTGCGGCCATGGCGTACGCTTTCAACCGCACAAAAGCATAGAATCATTAATGAAATGCAGACTACATTTTATTTTAATTAGTCATTTTTGGAACTCAACCCGATCTTACATGTAGCTGCAAAATCTAGCCAGAGAGAGAGCAGCTTGGAAAATTAGTTAAAATTTGCCCGAGTAACTTCAGACTTCAGTGCCCTTATGATAGGCCTACAATGTATGTAGAATATTAATTCTGAATGAGGGAATGATAGTAAAGTCCAATGATAAATGTAATTTTGGGAGGCCCGAGCCGTCATAAAGGGGAAGCGACAAGAAGTTTACCTTTTTTTAGTTTTAGTTTTTTTAAATCCCTTTATTTTTAAAGATAATATGGCTTGGCTCCGTATTTTTTGTAGTTTATGATTGTTTTTTTTTACAATCAAAATGCTTTATTTTATCATTTAGGCTTATTTAAAATTATATAAGCTACTCTCATTTCCGGTAAACGTTATATGCTTCATCGAGATGCGCCACCCGACACTCTGCCGTCCCACGTGACACTCTCGTTTCATTTGACACCCGTCATGCGTCTGCGACCGTAGACTTTAGTGCAATAAAACCGGGGCTTAATCAGGTAGCTTAGTGAGCTTAGGAGCTTAATAATCCTTATTCGATGTGCGCGAATTAAAATTGTTTGCTTAAATTGGAAGATTCGAGTTGCCTTCTTGACTCGTGAGTCAAGTTGAATGCAGCGCAGCCGAATTGGGCCTAAGCCAATTGAGTTGCACCACCTCAGGCTACGAGAGGCGTTTTTCGCTCATCCTCCGCTGGAATTCTACGCGAAAATAACGAGCGAAACCCATCATCCCTTTCACCCACCACGTCGGTAAATAAAAGATTCAAGTTTGATTAAGGTCTTGCAATGAGCCGTAGACGTAGGCCGATCGGCGCTTTGCTCAGCCTAGAAAATTAAAGGGGATCGTGCTGGCGGCAGCGGAGGTAGAGTTGGAGGGCGAAACCTCTTTCTTACCTTTGCCATTTAAATTTACGGTTAGACCCATCATGTTGCGCCCCGTCTTAAGGCTGTATACTTTTACAGACTGGCGTTACGTTGTCTTAATCTCCCTATGTAAGCTACGTCATTAATAATCGTCGGTATGCGTTGACCATTCACGAAGTAAAATCACGCCTGCGCCATTTGTCTCCGGCCAGCTTCGCTTCCAATTGACACTTTTTGTGAATTAATTACACTTTCATTAGTGGTAAGTGTCACACACTAGTTTTAAACGGGGAAGTGAAATGTTCTGTTGCGTTCACCATTGTCAGCACGAGCAGTGTAAGGTGCGTAAACGACTTAAAAGTGATTTCTGAGTAGGCTCATGCAGTCCTGATTTTAAAAAAAAACTAGCCTGGGCCTAGCTGTGATAAAAAATGGGAGAATAAGTAAAATATGGAAAAATTAAAAAAATTGCCTAATTATGCTATATTTATAGGCTTATAGAATTCTACTTGTAGGCCACGAGCATTTTTGACCTCCCTGAATGAATTTATTTCGGAAAATATTTTTCTAAAATAATTTTTTAATAGTTTTTATTCTCAAGACTACGGTAAATAATATTTAATAATTAAATTTTTTCTTTGTAAAATTTCCATACATTCCTCAAAGATATTTCCATCTTTCCAATTTTTCCGGAAATATTACTGCACACGTATAGTCATATACGATGACTCGCGCACTTCACCTAGGCAAACTGACTGTATTCAATGTAAATTCCAGGAACAATTTAATCTAGTTTTATTTACTTTTCTTTTTCTTCTTCAGATAGTGACGTCATTCATTTAGTCTATTGGAGTTTCCGCTCGTTTTAATCTGAATTGTTTTTTTATTTGCTTACAATTTTTTTGTATGAATTGATTTCACAATTTTAAATATTTCCCTTTTTCGTTCCGTGCGCGTGTGTTGTTACAGTTCCTGCGAATGGATCGGCTGAGGCGAAGTCTGCGCGACAGCTTTCGCAAGAAGAAGGACCATGTCCCCGAGTGCAGCAAACCTCATCAATGGCAGGCGGACGAAGCCGCTGTCCGAGCAGGCACTTGCTGTTTTCCCGTCAAGGTGAGCTTAAAGCCTGCCGGGTATACCCGTTGAAAGTTAAAACTCAGTTTGACCAAGTGTGTTGATCTAAAGTGAATTTTATGCAGTCTTATCATGTATGTGGCTTCAAACACAGTAAACCTACGCATATATACTGTACCTTTGACGTATGCTCTTATTTGAGCATTAATTTTATTTGTTTGCGACATTGCTTTTCGCTTGATATTTTTAATTTTATATGTTGCCAATATATCCTTTGTAATAGGGCGCCTGTAATTGGGCTTTGCCTGTTGGTGCCCTCAACTCTAAAATAAATAAATAAATAAAAAATACATTTTCATATAATGACATTGACGTTCCGGTAGTCCTGTTTCAGCACAACGTAGCGCCTGTGAATTTTATTTGAAAATCATCAAAATCTGGTTACACTAAAGTAACTGCAGTTACTGCACTGCAGTTTTTCGAAGGATTTATCATTCATAATGTATCGGTGCAAACTAGTGAGACTTTCCAAAGTGATCCTTGCTTAAACTTAAGTCTGCTTTTTTTTTCTTGTAGTATCTCGGTTGCGTCGAAGTGTACGAGTCGAGGGGAATGCAGGTTTGCGAAGAGGCCCTCAAGATGCTACGCGTAAGTACTAGAATTCGGGTGACATTTTCACGCTTGACTGGCGGTAAGGTTGGCATCCCTAGCGTTTATAAGGAACATTTGAACGAGGCTTGAGAAAAGAAATCTCAAGTCACGTTCAAGTTTTCCGGATAACTTACATTTATAGCCCTTCGGGATAACAACTTTGTGTGCAATTGTGTATTTATGCAGGTTTTGATGGTCAATATTATCCAGGGATATGCTAGAATAATAAGTTACCGCCACATGCAACCATTTAATTCAAACGTACCAGGATTGATTCACTAAATGATCTGGGGCATTGTTTCCACCGAGCCCTTCTAGTTGGAAGCTAGTCCCAACAAGATCTTGGGAATCTGCCCTAGGACGTTTGAATATCCTGGGTTATTACTTGACGTCTGTTTCCCTGTGCATTTTCAGTTGCCTATTTGGCAATCATTTGATGTTTTTTTCTTCTTTCCGTTTTTGAACACAAATTGAAAGAATTCACGTCGGCGTCCCGTCAAAGGAATTCTTTACGTGACCGGCGATGGCCTGCGGGTAGTGGATGAAGATACCAAGGTAATTAGTAATCATTTACATTTACTGTAAGAAGTCAAGTCAAAAGTTGTGTGTTTATTCAATGTCCAAATTATACCTATCATTAATTTAAATGCTTGTACCTCTATGAATCCTATTTGTTCTAGACTTAAGTCACACTTAAGAAGTGAGTATGACAATTTCATTTTATCAAACATCCTAACCTTGGACTCGTACGTGTCCACTAGCCAGTGACTTCAATCTTACTAGCTAGAGTAATACTCGTAGTTGAGTCAGATTGCGTGCGTGAGAATTCGTTGAATTACGTGCCATGGTGTGTTTGATAATGCGTAATTAATTCAATGGAAAATCCTCACTTGCGCAAAACTTGACTCGACTTCAGTTAGTCGGATTCAAGTCACCGGCTCAAGTGGATGAATGTGAATGTTAAAACTATTCTAAATCCTTTCATCGCAACCTCTTTACACTTAGCCGGGGAACTTTGTTCTCGTTATGGAGGTAATGCTGTTGTACTGATCGTTCTATGTTGCAGTGTAAGCGACCTCTTATTTACCAAAGTTTTCGTTCAGGGGCTCATAGTCGACCAGACGATTGAGAAGGTTTCGTTCTGCGCACCCGACAGAAATCACGAGAAGGGCTTCTCCTACATCTGCAGAGACGGTACGACGCGACGCTGGATGTGCCACGGCTTCTTGGCCATGAAGGACTCGGTGGGCGACTCATTTTTCGGATTTCGTCTTCGTCCGTCTAGAATTTTCTGAAATTGTAATTTGACACAATTATAACTTAACAGGGAGAGCGTTTGAGCCACGCTGTCGGTTGCGCGTTCGCCGCATGCCTGGAGCGCAAACAGAAACGCGATAAAGAATGCGGCGTCACGATGACCTTCGACCCCAAGGACAACACATTTACACGGATGGGTTCGTTCAGGCAGACGTCGCTTACAGAGCGCATGCAAGATCCGCAGGATTGCAAACCAGCTGGTAATTCTGCAAGAAAGCATAATTTTATTATCCACTAATAGTGACTGATGTAAGACGTAAATCAGTTAATTGTCGTTTTGAATCTTAAATCGCTCGCAGATGCACCGCCCGTTAAGTCGGTGACCAATCCGTTTGCGATCGCGCGTCCTCACGCTACGCCAATGATGCTCCAACGTCAGGGTTCGTTTCGCGGCTTCGTGCAACTTAACCAGTCGTCTTCGCCGTTCAAGCGTCAACTCTCACTGCGCCTGAGCGACCTGCCATCAAACCTGGAGCGACAGCAACGATCCATGTCCCTCGAGTCGTCCGACTTCAACAGCAAGCCATCCAGTCCAGGTGACCAATCGCCACCATCATCATCTTCATGCATATTCTCCAATAGTACTCTTACTGCCATCAACAATGCTGGCTTTTTGATCGATGACGTGTCAGGTGATGTGGCTCTTACATGTACACTAACTACATTCTCTCACTTTCTCTTTTGGCTTTTTCTGCTTTCTTCTTCTGTTTTGTTTTTGTTTTATTTGTTATTTCTTTTTTTGCTAACAACAAATCTCGCATTTCTTCTACGCTTCCGGTCCAAAATTTACAGTGAGCCCCGAAATGTCTCCACGAGTTTCTCGGAATCGTCTCCATTCGCTGCCCAACGCTGTTAACAGTGAGTTTCCTCAAGCCAAGCCTTTTTTGTTTGTTTCATTTTTGTTGTCCGTTGTGATTTCTTTTGTCTTCCTTCCATCATCTTAGATCGTCCGACAATTAATCAGTTAGTTTAAATTGAAGACAAGTCCTAATATGTTGAGTCTAATATTTTGAAATTGAATATTATAAGGATAAAATCACTAAACACTTATGGGAGTTTACGATTCGAGAATATCTCACGACAGACTGGAGAAAGCCATTTTTGTTCACTAAAGCAAATATGCCTCGCTTTACTAAAAAAAGTTCAAGGCGTGTTGTTAAGAAAATCTTGAAAATAAGACAGCTGAAATTCTCTTACGCCAGAATCCCTAGTGCAAATCTCAGACCTATCTCGAGTCAAGACAGCTTTAACAACTTCAGGTAATGAAGGGAGATCGCGGTCGAAATTCTTGAGTGCGTAATGCGATCTTGAGGAGACCTGCAGATGATAATTAATTTTGATGGTAATCGTTCGCCATTCATAATCGGAAGTTACTAACGCAGTCGTGACTCGGGACAGGTCTGAGATTTGCATTAGTGATTCCGGCCTTTGTCAGGTGATTCATAAATGCCAAGCATAATTGTCGGGTTACATTTAATTGAACTCTCGCCTCACCGTCACTAATCCTAATACCTCAGTAGGCAACGGATACTTGTCTTTCGCGCGTAAGATACGCGCGTATTTGAAATAAGAGGTTTTGCGATATGCGCCAAGTTGCGAGCAAAATCTGCGCCACGTAAAATGTCCGCTGCCTACCCTCTTTTACTTATGCATGCTGCTGCTGAATCCAAAAACAGAATAAATACCTTTTCGGACTTTTTTTTTCCTTCTCGTCAAAATGAGCAGCATAAACGAGGTTTGTATTCTAAAGCAGTGTAAACGTCAGTTTAATGAATCCTGGATTTGATAGCCACGTTATTTGTGGAGAACACCTGCGTGAATGTACCGCATGTTTCTGCGTGTTCTATTTTTGATTTTTACGAAGTCCTAATTGCTCGTTTATTTGTGCTCTTGTACACAGTGAGCCCGATTCCCGAAAGTTCTCCAGTGGGCGAACCACGTCCAGCTCCGGGCGTAATGGGTAACGGATGCGCTGGCGACAGTATCAGCGTCATGTGTCAACAGCTGTCTCGCGGGCTCACGTTGTTGTCCAACACGGACGATCCTTTTGCTGAAAGTGCGACGACGAAAGTCACCTCATCGTCATCATCCTCTTCGTCCGTGACGGGGACGACCGCGACAACTGAGCGCCAACCGTTCGGTCCGACTCCATCGTCTGCCCCTCCTGTCATCACCTCTGGTGAGAAACATGCTTACGTTTTTATCCTTTTTTGGTTAAGTTTTCAATGTCCATCGTGATCGTTTTAAGGTACGTTTACAGTGACAAAAAAATGGAGCACAAATATTATTGTTTAGGTTTAAAGTCCCAGCCTTTTGTTTGAATTTCCAAATTTAGAATCGTGGCACTTTTTTACACTGTAAACGCATTCTTTCGCCAGTGTGAACACATTATATATGCACTTGTGCTTGCTTTTTGCTTTTATCGCTGCTATCCTGATTTTTATGCACTTTCACTGAATGTTTGTCTCTGCCAGATATTATGTATTTATATGTACATCTGTACTTCTAGTTATGTCTTGTTAGACCGGATAAATATGCAATGCAACTAATGGAGTAATTTTTATAAAGGTTTAAAATTTAAATAATAGTCTCAGTTGTACATAATAATAGATAAATATGATTTAAAATAACAACTTTATTTACAGTATGCGAATTTCAGCTAAAATAAAAACAAAGATCAGATAAAATTAAAAAAAAACAATAATTCCTTTATTTAATTTCAAATAAATAATTAAAATTCAATAGATTCAAAACATTCGATTGACCAACTAGGCCCAAAGTAAATATTCTTCGAAATAAAATTGGTGGTGAATAATTTGTATAGAAAAATTCATTTGCATAATTATCCGCTCCATACCGTACCAGAGTACCTCTACAAGAAATTGGATCATGTGGCTGACTGTGGTATACAGTTTATACAGTAGTCTGCTAATGTTTACGGGATTATCATTATAAAGTGTGAAGTTTTACCATTTGAATTCCATCAAACGCATGTGCATTTCTTACACGTATCGCGCACGCTAGTTTGATACTCCTATTGAGTACCGTATACAACTCAATAGGAGTTATGACATCCTTGGCTTGAGTCAGAGTGAAGCTTGAAGAAGAACATTGATGTGATACTAGGCTTAGGTCCGCATCGCTAGCTCCAGACTTGAGCTTATCTCTAGAATGCACCTGCGATCAATTATTGGAATTAATGGAAAGTCTCACCTTGCAGAATGCTGACTTGAACCAGACTAGCTCGAGTCATATTGGTTACTGATTACTGGTTACTGACATTATTGGCACTTGGTGAATTCCAGCATAAACAAGAGTGCTGTTACTACTGTATGGGGAGTCATATGTAGACCTACACTGTGTTTGACTCGTGTGCATTTGTTATTTTCATTGTCTCGGGTGTACGTGTGTGTTCACTATCTGTCCTCGTTTGGATACGTACTTGTTGTCGTTGGTTGTCGTGTTTGTTAGTTGGTTCGTTCGTTGGTTTGTTTTCTTCTCGAGACCCGAGTGCTAAGATTCGCGTTTGGATCTTCTCGTTTTCTTCACGGAATTGCGTTCACGTTGATGCAACAGCTGGACTGGCCAGGAACGGTACTGCAGTCGAACCGGTTCGAGAACGCAATCCGTGGGCGACGGAAAGTGGACCAGTAGAAGGAGCAACAAAAGTCGGCATGAGTCGAGCCGAAATCTGGTTGGCGAGCAACGTGCCTCTGAGATCTTCGTCGATCGTCATTGCCAACGGTTTAATTATACACAAATACACTGACACACACACACACGCTCACACATGCATACGCACGCACGCAAACACCCAGCCACCCACTTAATCTTTGTCATCACTTATAATTGACCATATATAAACATTTTCTTAATAATCGGACTTGTTTGTGGGGATAAAAGTAAGTAATCAGAGGGCTGGGATAAGAACCCACAAGCTTCTGGTTCCTGATACCCTTTGAGCTAAAATGCTCTTAACGCTGCCTTTAGGTTTTCTCACATTGAAAACCGAGCGAGCGAAGGACTGCTAGCAGACTCAAATGGCCGTGCGTTTGTCTGCGTCTTTCTTGCTGTACTTTATTGATCATTTGCTTCTTCAGTTCTTTGTTCAATCCTGTGTGCCATGTCGCAGATGTGACCTCTTACCGCGTTAAAATATTTTGAATATTTCTTTGCGCCCATTTGCATGGGCGAGCGATTTCCAATAAAAGCTATGATAAAGGAGCGTAATTGTCCTAGTGAGCGAAGGACTACTACCAGACTCAAATTGCATTGTGCGTCTGTGCTCATGATTTGATGCCACGTTCTACTCTCGCTCCGCGACACAATTATTATTTCAAATAATTACATTCTTATCTTTCTCCCACAAACAAGCCGGATAAAAAAAGAAAATTTTTCTATTAACAAATTTACGGACAAGAACCAAATGAATTTAAACTTAATTTGTTTAGCTTGTCAAGTGCGATCTAATCACGTGTGTTTCCCTGTTTTTGATGTGCAGGCAATTCGGTGACCAAGTCCACGTCCAATCCCCTCGACTTGTTCGCTAGCGACGTTAACACGAGGGTCTCGTCCTCTTCCTCCGCCATAGGCGCTGCTGCAACTCCGGCAACAACGAATGTTTCTGTGCCGCCTCCGCCCGTCCTGGCACCGCGACGAGCGCCTCATCTAGCTCACCTGAGAAGCCAGTCTCTTGGAACCGCGGAACCGCCAAGATCCGTCACTCAGCGCTGGAACGCCCAGCAGCAACGACCTCATCCAAACATCTCCACTGGTTGGTCGCCGGCGCTGATGAACGGAAACGGCGGCGGCGGCGGCGCGGTCAGTCCACTTCCGGCGCCGCCTGCCGCTCAGCGTCATCCTCATCATCATCATCATCAAGGGAGCTTCAGGGATCCGTTCGACGCCGAATGGGCGGCTGCGGTCGCGGTACGGTCTCAGCCCAACACGAATCCGTTCGCGCAGAACTCAGTCAAGGCCTTCGAGGTGCACATGTGAGATTGGACTGTCAAAAGTGTCGATAAGAGGAGGTAATTTGCGACTAGAATACCTTATGAATTGCCTGGTGCGGTACGAGGGATGAGATATGCGAATTTAGGAACGATCGAACGAGTTCCGACACAATGGTGGGAGTTAATTTTATTTCATTTTTTTTCTTTTACAATTAGGTGGAGGTTTTATGAAGAGGCAAAGCTTATATCGTCCAAAGCAGGGTTCCGAGGCCGGCTATAAATTTATAGCCGAAGCAGAATGCAATCGAACCCCCACCGTTAGCCATAAATGGCCAAATGTGGGCGTTCGATTCGATCCTGTTCCTGTATGCCTTGGGTGTTTTTCCCTCATTGGTTCTGTTAGGACCTAGGGGTCTGTAATTGGGTCCATGTGACCTGGTCACCTCGAAATCTTATCCTGACCATTATTTATGAAATTATATGATTTGTGACAGAAAGTGGCTAAAATGACTACCCTAAAAGTGGGAACCTGTTTTAGCAACTTATTTGGGTGGCTGGACAAATCAATTTGTAGCCGGCCAAAAGGGTACTCTGATCCAAAGCTGTACGCCAATTGCACTAACTTTAAAATAAGCGCTAACTTGTAAGCTGCGTTCACATTCTATATGAAGCGCTACGTTTTATGATCCACAATGGCGTCCGTTTTTTCTTAATATTATGATTTTTAATTCCTTATTTATAA
>JAQIYI010000934.1:0-14360 GCA_034700265.1 Polyzonium germanicum
TTGTTAATAATTAGGACGCACTTATAGATTATTGATTTAATTAATCGACAGATGAAACCAGATGTTTTGATAAATTGGTCATTGTTTTAATCGTCAGATTTTTTTCTCAATTCAAAACGCTAAATGCCGTTATGTGTCCAGTGCCAAAATGAAAAGTTAAATCACAATTAATCTAATGCAAAATATGAAAGGTTTAATGGCAACACTTAATGCATAAGATGGGAAACGTTACACAAAAGGGTACATCGAACAGTCGGTAAGAATTTATAATTGGTCGAATTAATTGACGCGCAGTTAGTTAATTTTAGGGATATCCGGCCATGTGCTAAAAAAGTATGGTAGAACTATGCACAGTTAACAAAATAACTAACTTTTATAAACCTAGACTATATAATTGAAGTTGAAACTAGATCTTTATTTATAATCATCCTGGACTGTGTCCTTATCCTCATGAGCCTTGACAAATGTGACATCGTCGCGTCCAAGTACTCCAATGGCGGAGACTTGCTGCTGTTCAAGGGAAAATATATTTAGATATACCTACCTTGGTTAGACCTATTTGTGGAAGCTGCTAACAACTTATTGATTCCTCACACTCACCAAATCGATTGAGGGACCAGCTCCATGTCTAGTAAAAGCAGCCATTGTACACGGCGCGCTTGTCATCCTCATAAAGTCTGGAGGAGTCTTTTCTTCCGCGGCCGACGACGACGAGGACGACGTTGATGTCGATTCAAGCACCACCGCATTTCCATCCTGATCTTCCTGACTTCGCCGAGCGCTGTTGAAGCACAGCAGAGTGTCGACTGACGCCCACCTCCTGTGACCGTGTGGCAACCTCATCGTCGGCTCACAACTACTCCTAAGAAGGGCTTCAGTGGTCGTCGTCGATCCGACGCGTCTAAGCGTGGATAGACAGAATTTCATTTCGTCGCCTTCGAGTGCAGGACTCAACGACGTCGATGACAAGTGACCACCACCAGTAGTGAGTGTGACAAGATGTCTGGGCTCTCTTCGAGGCCGTTGCTTCCGCTTCTTGGGCACCGTCGTCACCCAGTCCCAGATCTGAGGCGTTACTTGCGGCGTCAGATTGAGGACATGATGAGCTCTCGAAGACGAAGTCGCGAGAACATTGCTGCTACTGCTGCTGCCAGCTTCTACATGCAGGAATTTGTCAGTTGCTGCTTTGATCGGGTCATCCGAAGGCAAGCGCGAGAGACTTTGATCGGTTCGATGGCTCATTGGCATTGTCATCCTCAATGGCTGCCATGCCGGTTGTAGAGACGAGGACGACTTCGCGCTGACGTGTCCTGCAATTCCTGTTGCTGCTGCTTGGATTCCTGAAGCATTCATTCCAATTCCTGAAGCAGTATTCATTGGAGCCACTTGATAAGTCACTGCTGGTACTGCTTGATGGACATTCTGCTGCTGTTGATTCATCAGCTGGTGATGGCCAAGGTGGCCATTATTGTTCGTGTGACAAGGTGTCAGAGAAGAAAGCATGACGTTGATTGGCCAGAATTGTTGTTGTTGTTGTTTCTGCTGTTTGTGGAAATGATGTTGGAGACTGATCAATGGAGGTTCAGTGCAATCTGCAGGAGTTGAGGACCTGGTTCGATCCTGCCATTCCTGCAAGTACAAGGCGACCATAAAGCCTCGTAAATACTTGTTTGTTGTCACAACGTATTGCACGTGCAATGACTCACTCGTGATAAGTAAATAAGGTTTAGGCCCGTATCACTAACCACAGACTTGAGCTTGTCTTACTCAAGTCAGCACGTGAGAATTTCCATTGCATTTCATTATCCATTACGCCTGCATTCTCCAGATTTATAATTACTTGCGATCTTGAGATCAATGCACGTACGCGATCGATTCATTGCAATTCAATGGAAACTCTTAGGTACAAAACGCTGTCTTGAGTAGGACAAGCTCAAGTCTGTGTGTTTGGGCCTAAGGGTTATAAAGGAAAAACTTGAACTCAACTTGAGACTGTCTACCTCCATAGGATTACCGGTAGGCCTACTTTGCAAAGACAGTCTCAAGTCAGTTCAAGTGAGAATGTACGTGATGAGATGTCACGTGCCACCACGAGCCTACGATCCTAGTTTAAGATTACCTGAGGTTGGCACACCATCTGATGCCATTGGATCGTTGGCCATGATGGACTCGGCGCGAAACAACTATCTGTGGTTTTGAACGTCTTGAGACTCTGGACTTGTCGAAATTGATGATGTTGATGGTCTGCGACTGTTGAAGCCGGCGTTGCACCAGCTACCTGCTGCGTCTGATGAACAGTCGTCGTCGTCGTCGTCGAATGTGCTGGAAGGCCAGGTATCACCGAGTTATTCTTATTCCAGAACTGGGACCCCTGTGACGTTGCATCCTGGTAAGTGCAGTCTGGCAGCGCGGAGTAGCCAGAGGCCAGAGTGTCCATTTGCAGGCTGTGGCGATTATCGGTCCTTGTGTTTGTGGTGGCTACGATCGCCGCCCACGACTTCCGTTCGTAATCATTTGTCGTTGTCGGAAGATTGATGGCGTGGGACGGCGGCGGTGTCAACGCCATAAGTCCGGTTGTTTCACCATTCTTATCTGGAGACGTAAAAGAAAATAGCTAAAGGGCTATTCAGGATCTGTTTGGTGTTTTTTATTTGCTTATTTGAATTGATTTATTATTTTATCTATAAAAAAATTTAAAAAATTAAATTCAATAAAAGACCCATTTTTTAAATCAATTTTCCTGAATTTAACATTTTACCACGATTTATACCACGCGTAAAATTGACCAATAATTCACATATTACATGATATTAGTGTAGGCTTACATTTGCAGTTGCTGGACAGGGTTCCGATGTTGGGTTCGCTGTTCGTTTGTCTGATGTCTGTTGACCATTTCGCCCACTTCCTGCTGTCCACGGATGAATTTGCTGAAATGGACGAAGCTCGTCTTCCACATGTCCTGACGTTGTTGTTGCTTGAAGAAGTGCAGATTTCTTCTGTTCCTAATGGCTGTTGTTCCGTCGATGGGGATCCTCCGAACTTCAGACCGGAAGTTGCAGTAGTCCTAGTGGATAAAAGCAAAAACGTTAAGACTCGGTTTCATGTCCTCAGAGGTGGTGAGTACTGATGACATTGGACTCTATTGAGTCTTGTTTTAAACTTGCCTACGTTGGAATAGCGATTCCAGTTTAGGTCGCCGTCCTAGGCTGCTCGATGACCAATGTCGTACTTCCGGTTGGAATAGACGTTCCACATATTTTGTCATCGCCAGCAGGTTGATTTCCAACTGCATCTCCTCGTTGGCGACCGGAAGTGAACTTATCTCTTTGGACCTGGATGCGGAATCGACGCAATTTTAAATTTTGATGGGATTTTGTCATCAAGTTGTAGGCCCTACTACATATTAGTTACCGGTATTACCTTCTGTCTTTGGACTCACTGGATGCCGTCGCAGTGATGTCTTTCAACTTGGAATCGGACGTTGTTGTTATAGTTGGAAGATGACTATAGTCATCTATAAACGCTGGACCCCACTTTGTCGTTATAGGCCTAGTTGGAAGATGACTGAACGCTGGACCATACGTTGTCCACATCAGACGGTGTTCGTCGTCCGTCACTTCCTTCATTTTGGACATGTTCCAGAGCGTCCAAATGTCGAACGACTTGATGAGCCTCAAGAGCTTCTTCAATTTGAACTTCCTTGACGCCAGTTGTTGCTGTCTGTACACGTACTCTCTGATTGACTTCTGGTCGTTCGACTCTGGAGTTGGTCGGCCAGCGTCTGCTGATGCTTTCTCAAGGCCCTTGAAGACACGACTAATGGTCTTTTCCACAAAAGGTATCTTCATAATCGGGTCTTCAGGTCCGCGGTTCCTGTTTGATGATCATTATGTGGTGACCAGTCACGAGTAATATATTTTATTAACCAAATATTTTCTTAAATTCAACTTTTTTCTAGTGAAGAATAATGTAAATAAATTGAATTAAGCAAAAATGTTTTTAAATATGAATTTATAGAGATTAAAGCATTTTTTTACATTAGTCCAAACATTAGAAACTCACGTCGAATCTGCACCGTTGCCTAGGATGGGATCTTCGTCGCTAATTAGCGTCAGAATCGCGGCTTTGTAGGTCACGTCTTGCGGATGATACTGAAAGTCGCCGTAGATGGCCAGACGACTTTGGGGTATGACGTCGCGAACGGTCAATATCCGAGTGCTGCAGCCGTAGCGGACGTGATCGTCGCTGTTGCCGTTGTCAACAAGGAAGGACGACGGCGATGATGAGGGTCCCCGTTGTCCATGATGATGTCCGTTGTCGATCAGCCAGCGATTAATTCTTCTTCGAGAAATCGAACGCGCATCAGTGGAGGGCCCTGCGTAGGCCGACGACGACCACGTCCAACTACTTGGAACACGTTCGAACTCGGACGTAGACCGGCTGCTCGAAGTGGAACTCAATCGCGGACGATCCGAGCGTGGAGGATTGAGATCGTCCAAGGAGGAGGTACCGGAAGTGGATTTCATGCAAACAATCTGATTTATCTAGAAAGATTTCCTGCAGGGATTTCTGAAATGTCCTCCAGATTTATTATTTGATATTTTTGCGCTTTCACAACGCGGATTATATTTTTTCAAATGGAATCCGCACATGCATAATTGTGCATGTGCATCAGAAGCGCATGCGATTACAGGGTGTTTAAAAAATAGGGAGATCCAGTTTTGAATTTTTAAATAACTAAATACAAGTAGGCCGCAATGACTAATCCAAATATTGTCTGACCTGTCAAGACAGCTTTAGTAACGTGCGGTTACGAAGGGAGATTACCATATCAAAAGGCTAGTTATCATCTGCAGTTCTGCACACGTCACCTCTCGAGCGTCTTACGCACTCACGAAGTTTAAATGCATTGCCCCTTTATAACCGGAAGTTGCTAAAGCTGTCTTGACTCGAGACAGGTCTGAGATTCGCATTAGTGATTCTGGCTGTAGTACCTTAGGCTATTTCAATGAAATAGAGCTGTTTAATTTTTTTTGCTATTACAGGGTGTTCCATCATATTGTTCATGCAATTTAAAATTTTAAAGGTGAACTCCAGTTTAAAAAAATAAAAAAAATATTAAAAATTCGCTTTTTTTCCTTGAATTCGAAACGATGTAATGCTACATCGATGTTTCACGCAGGGCATGCGAATGGATTTCAAATTCAAAACTGGATCAGTTATTTTGATTCACCCTGTATTAGGCCAATTAATTCATTATGTTAGGCGTAGGCCATAAAAACGCTGGAGATGAGTGAAACAATGTTTTTTTAATTACATTTTCAAAGTTTGCAAATGTTTATAGCAAAACACGTTATCGAATTAATTAGGTGTAATTAGAGTATTTACATTTTGTAAAATTGTAGTTAGTTCTTAATTAGTATATTGCGATTCAAAATTAGCATGCTGCATGCAGTCGGTGCTAGTGCTAGCTGAGATGTAATCCGCCATCGACAGTGATCACCTAATTATAAAAGAAATTGAATTTAAAGTTAATTTACGAATCAAGAGCTATGGCTGCCCGCAGGAATTTATTTTGCCAAACATGCGTCGGCCCCTGCCAACTATCCAAAATAACATCATTCACTTGTCCTGTGATGTAAGTGGCTCCTATCAGAAAGTGCACCACATCCGCCACTTCTTCCGGTCGGCCAAACCGTCCCAGAGGCACAGGAAACTGACTGCCATCGATTGCGTCTGTCATTTGCGTTTGGATGAAACCTGCTTAAGAGAACAAACTGGAAATGTACAAAATATATTTTCAAAGCTGATTATTTGGCCATTGTTCGCACCTGGCGAAACGAGATTAACTCTGATGTTCCTGGAGCCCAATTCTTTGGCCAACGAAGTGGTGAGTCCAATGAGACCGGCCTTGGAAGCGCCGTAAACCGTTTGGCCAACATTTCCGGCAGTTGCCACCACGCTTCCTGTTTAGAATTCAAATCATTTCACCTCAATGGAATTTATTTCCTTATTTTTTTTTAAATAATTCATCCGGCTAAATAGACCTACCAATGTTGATAATCGATCCGGTGAAACGTTTCCGAATCATGTTTTTGGCGGCCATCTTGGAAACAATGATGGCACCCAAAAGGTTGGTCTCCAGGATCTTTCTAGTTGTTTCCATGTCCACTTTGACGAGCAATTGATCGTCATTTATGCCTATAAAGATACTTTCTTCCGTCTTTAATCCGAATTAAGATTAGTATACTTTGTATGGACTTTTGGGAGACTAGAGACAGCTATAGAAATGCCATAAAACCTCTAAATATGCATGCCAAAAGCCTTTTAATGCCCACGAAATTGTATGAAATGAATTAGTATGACACACAAAAATAAATATAATGAATGTATTAAATTCATGCCATTAAATTGGTTAAAAATAACAAAGTTTATCAAGAAATATCGATGCTATTACATCTATTTCAATACCTCAGCATATCGATACTTGCTAATTAATTCATTAGCACAAGATTCTCAATCTCCTTAGAAAATAGTCCATTTTATAGTAAATACTCAGTATGTCCAATTGACCTTTATACTGATATGCATGTGAAATCAAAAGCTTCCCTAAAATGGCAAATATGCTAGGCTTCAATAGACAGATACATGGGTTTCAAAAGGCGCATTTTTAGCAGGACTTGCATAGGAATCCATTGATTCCATGCTCTAAACATGATGCTTTACCGGAAGTATATGGGCGCCGCCATTGCAAATGTGGTGCCATGGGCTGCAATATGGATAAGACGAAAGGTTGGAGCGCCGCGTTTCCATTGTAGGCCTACCGTAGTCGATGCAACCACATTTGCAATGGCGGCGCCTAATTTTTGGCGCGGAACATCGTGTAAGCTTATAGTTGATGACGTTAAATCCCAGAGCAGAAATGAGTCAAATGACATCAACTGACCTGTGGCGTTCACAACGACCGATGGAGTTGTCCATAGATTGTGCACTTGATTGAAGCATTGGTGAACACTATGCTCGCTTTCAACGTCGCACGCTAGTCCAACGACCACTGTGGATGATCGATCGGTGTTACCCAAGCAACAATAATTAATATTAGGTAATTCCCAAATATAGTTTCCTAAATGATATGTCGGAATTCACAATATTAATAATAAGATTGATCACGTATATTTGGAGCATATTTGTCATATATTTTTAATATTTGATATCGAAATATATATATGCACAAAATATTGAAAATATTTGGAAAATATATTCAAAATATATTGCCATACATGTAGATTTGCCATGCTTACGCAATATATTCCATTTCCGTCTGAGTTTCAATGAAACCCAGACGGAAATGAAATATTCATGACCCAACATATGGGTCATGGAACATTTTGAATTGTCTTTCTGTTAATGTTTCAAGGATTTCGACTTTAATCCGGAGCAAATTACAATCTGCTTTTGAATAAGCTAATATAAGCTAAAAAGACGTGTCATGGTTGTATGATTTCAGTCCGCTTTTTATGCGTTTTATGCTTTGCGATCAAGGAAGAATATTGGCGGCCAATTCGGGTATTGAATGCAGAATTATCGATTTATCACAATATATGCTGAAGGATGCATGCATTTTAATAGGTTATTTATGACTTTCTTGCACAATAGCACCCTCCCCCCTGTCCGCCACTTCAAAAACTCATATTGGCCTTCGGCCAAACTCAAATGTTTATCCTTGTGCTGTATGACGCGAACGTGAATCATGTTCAGGAACAATTGTTGGCGAGCAATGACTAACGTTGATGACCTGTCAAATTCAATGACAAAATACACTGTAGTGACAATAATTCATATGATGAAATTGTATTTTTTTCAGCTTCACATTTTCACCGCTTAGAGACGTGCGCTAGTTGCAGTGCTCAATGTTGAATCATGACCCAGTTCCTTTTATGGCGGCACGTTGCCTCGTTCAATAACGAGTTTGCCTTTGATGGTGGCTAGCAGACGACGACGACGACGACGACACGCTCATTTCCGGTTCACATGGTGTTTGAAATCACAGGCTGGAATCACTAATGCCTTTTAGAGCTGTATCGACTTGAAAAAACCCAAGACAGGCTAGCCTGTCTTGGGTTTTTTCAAGTCCATTGACGTCACCAGAGCTTTGATGACGTCAATTAATTCTCCATGCATTGACTCTAAATGTAACAATGACGTATTCTCAGCCTGTGTTGGGGATTTTTTCAAGTCGGGGCAGCTCTACGCCCAATGTCTTAGGTTTTGGCCAGAGATAGGCCCTTTCCTAGGAAGGAAAGGCTATAGGGTGTCTAGTGTTGTAAGATTTCCGGAAAAATTGGAAATTTTCATGAAAAATACCCGGAATAATATGTAAAATTTGAATAAGACTGCTTAATTATGCTATGTCGCCAATCATTTTGACCTCCCCCTAATATTTCAATTTTCAACATCTTTTTTTGAGGGGTTTAGGTCAGATATTTTTTATTTTTCCGGGGAATATTTCCGAATTTACATCCCTAAGGGTGTCTAACGAAAGGAAAGGTATTTTGTAGCCTAGGGAAAGGAAGTGATTTTTGGAAATTTAAACCTTAAGGAAAGGCCCGTTTGAAAGAAAGGCTAAATCCGGTGCCCATCCATGGTTTGGGGTGTTTCCTTTTCATCTGCTTGAAGCTCCAGGGAAAATACCAATCACACAAATCAGCACGGGTTTAGCAGCATTTTTATGTACTCCTATACACCATTTGCTAGCCACCTTGAAAGGGAAACCATAAAAGGAAACAGGGTTCTGATTTAGCTTTGAGCACCGCAGCGCCCCTAGCGGCGAAAAAGCGAAGCCTGGTGTATTGTTTTCTACATTGCCCTGCGGATAGTTCTGAATTCAACGCTTATTTTAGATATATTTCAAACAACGAAGAAATGCTTTCATGCTTGACATTTCCCTTTGGGTTGTTCACGTTGCTGTTTGATCATCCGCATCATTTTCATCAGGCTGATGGAAAAAGCTCGCCCAACACACCGTGTGCCAAATAACAATAGAACAATAGCCGCGCTGTTTATGACATGCGAGCGAGCCAGCACGCTTACCGTGCTCCGCAGCGTGCATAGCCCGAAGTGGATCGACGCCATTGTTACGTGCGAGCGAAACGAGTTCTTGAGCGCACATTTCTCCCGACTTTACAAGACGTGACGTCAACGCCACTCGGAAGCCAGCGTTCAGCAATTTTGCTGCAATCGCTTTGCCCAGACCGCCAGTTCCACCGAAAACTAGAGCAACGGAGGCCATTTTCTTTTTTTAGGGATTATTTTGTACAAATCGCTTGAATTTAGCAAAGAACACAGTCAGAGACACAGAAGTGGGCGCTGAATCTATGACAGCTGATGTTCAAAATAATATCTAATTTTGTTCATCGCCCTCAATGGCCTTGTTTGGCTTTGCGTCTGTCTGAATGCGAGGAGGGGAACAACAATGGGTGAAAAGTAGGCCCACGAGAGTGGGGAGGAGAAAAATATATAGAAAAAAATAAGTGAAAAAGGTCAACACACTAGACTATATTCTAGTCTCAGTACACTACCAGAGACTATAGAATATTCTCAGTACATTACACGCAGCGAGGCTATCCCCAATCGCGTGAAACTCCCCTCCGAAGGGAAATAAAATGCCGACCAATGAAATGGGCGCTGCGCCTGAGCCTGGGCGCCCCTTGTTGGAGTTTCGCGGCTCCCGTGCAATTTAATTACATTATATTTCCAACCAGTCACCAAACGCCTGGCACATTGCCAATAGCTCAGAATTTCCTCATTATTTTCTGTGCTGGGAAGCACGAGAACAAAGGACTGTGCCATTTTCAGGCACTGTTCAGGGGTGCTCCCTATGTTTCAACGTACATTTTACGCCGTTTCATGCCAGAGGGGGAGGCTTTGAGCACTGTTCCCCCCTGCGTTTGCGTCGCTGCAGCTGCTGTATTATGACTATTGGTCTAAAAAGCTGTTCCAAGCTTAAAATCCATCTAAAAATACAATAAAGGCAAAATGGAGGGGGCTAGTCGCGGGAGGAGGAGGAGATTAGGAAAAAGGAAAAACTGGTTTCTGAGAAATGGTTCACAATTATCGGATTCGGATCCAGGACGATTTTTGGGAATGGGAATGAGGCGTTTTAGCGCTTTCTCAGGACTGACGAGTCCGCGTCATTCCTGGAATGATTGGCGACAGGAAGTCGAAAGTGTGAAACGCCGCACCAACTGGTTTAAGTCGTGTCCGTGGAGGAATTTTACCGCCAAATAGTTTTCTTGTTTTGTGTATTCTTGACTCTTTGGGAACAGGTGAACACCAATAATCGCAATATATTATTGGCGGACGTCGCTGCTGAGAGCAGAGTCCTCTCTCTACGTGGCCAACATTTCGCCGCCATTAGCTGTGTGACTCATGTGTGCGGGCGCCAGCTTGTTCCATCGTCATATTTGTGCAACATTTTTGTTCTGCGACAGCCTCACACATGTACTATGATTATTTGGCGCCATTTCCAACGCGGTAATTGCCGGATAGGAATTAAACCGTCATCAATATCCAAGGTAAGATTTTATTTTGTATTTGTTTTCTGCAACGATGCTGCGGATTAAAAATATTGGGCAAATAACGGGGGCACTGATGCAGGGCGAAAATCAGACCAAACTATATTAATTATTGGAAAGAAATTGTGCTCTGATACTTGAAAATATTGATATTAGTTTAGCTACATGTACACATGATGTACTAGCGATTTCATAATAAATATTATAAAAGAGGCTATACGTAATTTTTTAGGCTTCGCTTTTTCGCCGCTTGGAGCGCTGCGGTGCACAATGTTAAATCAACATTTGGTCAACTATATTTGCACGCCCCAAACGGCCACAGCCCCACAATGGCAGGGGATAACTGCCAAAAATCACTAGTTACCGGGTACTCACTACACTTGTTTCCATTCATTCACACTACACTAAAAAAAGTGATTTTTGGCTGTTATCCCCCGCCATAGTGGCGCTGTGGCGGTTTGGGGCGTGCCATTATAGTTGACCTCCAGTTTCCGTTTCATGGCACGTGCACAATGTTCTCAATGAGTGTTTCCCTTTCAAGGTGGCTAGCAGACGAACCTCATTTCCGGTTTACATGGTGTATAAACTCATAAAAAATATCCTCCGCTCAGTCCGCAAAACTCAAATACAAGAGGTCAACTATATTCGCACGCCCCAAACCGCCACAGCGTCACTATGGAGGGGGATAACCGCCAAAAATCACTTATTGTAGTGTGAATGAATTGAAAAAAAGTGATTTTTGGCGGTTATCCCTCGCCATTGTGGCGCTGAGGCGGTTAGGGGCGTGCGAATATAGCTGACCTACGCCAATGCACACGTTATACAATCGATTGCATAACGATTATTCTATTAACTATACTGTATCAATTACATCAATTAAATTCATATTAACTACATGTAACATATCCACCTTTTTCCTGAGGGCGTGGTTTAAGTACTAATCGCCATATTTATGCTGTCGCCTTAGCATTACGTCTACATGGAACGAATACACTACGTCACGCCTACTCTGTGGTCTAAGCCAATCGCGATGCAACAGCAGCATAATGGCGGCCCACACGCCATTTCTGGGAAAAAAGGTGGATATATGACATGTAAGTTAAGTAGGCTTAACGCTTTGTTGGCCATAAAGCGGCTCAGGTAGGCCTACGGTAATTTTCAAATGCATAACAATCCCCTAATGCTAAAAACTCTAATGTGCATTCTGGAAATATGCCACCTGGGACTTAAACATGTGGGAGGGGAACTTTAACACTGAAGTCGATGCATTTGTGAATTTCTGTTTATATATTGAGGTCTATGGAAGGGTCAAACTGTAACTATCTTTTAAAAAAATAGTAAATTTTAATTCTGATACATGTAGTCAAAATAGTGTAGGCCCATTTAGTTATGGGCTTAAAGAAATTCACTGGCGCATTAATGGGTCTTTCTTGATGGGTTCATGACGTCACGCGCAGACATAGCCACGTGCGCACGTAATGACGTACAGTAGCTAGGTTTGCAAGTGATTTTTCAAAAATTTGAAAAACCAACTTGGCCTACGCCAAAGGCGTAAAAGTCCGTGGCGTAAAAGACGCGGTGCTGCAAAAGGTGAGCTAAACTAAAACTTGCATGTTGGAGGCCTACATGTAGCTAGACTAGCTACCCCCTAGGCCCTAACAACACCTCACAAACACCCAAGGCAAGGGATTGAAACAGACCGACAGAAACAGTTTCTGTGATTCTGTTTCTGTCACTCTGTTTCTGTCGGTCTGACCCGAACCCTGGTTTCTACCGCAGGTGGAAAAAACCTTGTCCACCCTGCCAATATAACTGGGTTCTGGGTCCGCTCATGTTTCTGCCATGTCTAGAACCAATATTGGTATTTTTATTTACAGGTGTTGTTTGATTTATGCTGTCCGCACGGGCAAGTACTGAGCACGAACCTTGAAGGATTGGAGGAACTGTCATGGACGACGTCGACGACTCGGGTGCGACTACAGGATCTCTTCTGGAGAAACAACTGCCAGCATCAGGATCGGACATTCCAGCGGGCGAGTTTCTGCATCTAGATTCGCAAGCAAGTTCTGAAAAGTCAACTTGGACGGCTAATGTGATTGAAAACTGCGTCACTGACAATCAGGGTAATGACATCGAGCGTGGTCTGCTCACGTCTGCGTCCGACGAAAATGTCGTCCTGCCGGTGAGGCTCAAGTTAACGAAGAAACCGCGCTTGAAGACAAAGGACTTTTCGCCTTACGTACCGGTATCTACGAATAGGCCTACGAAGAGTCTTGGTGACGGCGCAAAACACAGGAAACGAAAGAAGTCTTTTTGGGTTACCCGGAGGAAATGTGCGGCAACCAAGGCGACGACAAAGAAAGACGACCAACAGTCTGTCAAGATCGAAGCGAACTTTGCCACTGACGAGGACGTTGAGAATTCCGAAAGGGACACCGACTCCAAGCTCGTCGGGACCTTGTTGGAGGTCATTTTCAAAGAGGAGGTCGTCGAAAACGGCAGTTGGGAAGTCGTTGAGAAGTCTTCAGAGGTCGCTGCGAATTCTTCACAAGTTCTTGGGAGTTCTTCGGAAGGCGTCGAAAAAAAGTTCCTGGACGTTGAAATTAACGACGCAAACAAGTCTTTGGACGTCGGACGTCAAACTAAACGCAACAGGAAGTTGACTAAGAAAGTTCCGACCAAGCCTAGGCCCAAAAAGCACAACTTATACTGTTATCGATGCAACCAAAGGCTCTACCGAAAGAATACCTTCGACAACCACGTGAAATGGCACGCCTTGTACAATCAGTGTTCAGTGAGTGTATCGCGCCTCGCGCTTCCGTCCAGTGCGTCTGACGACGAGGACATCGTCAGCGACGTGGACGCCACGAACATTTCAGATAGTACAACAAGTGCGCCCATTACAGACGTTCTAGAAGCTCAACAGATGGAAGTGTCTCAGCAGCAGCTGATGGAAGAAGCATTGACAACATCGCCGCAGATGAACGTCGTTCCAGTGCCGGCCAAACAACAACAGGCTGCGCATCAAGTTGCTGCTCCATCAACGAGCGGTGTTCAGCAAGCAGAGTTGACGGTCGTCGTGAACAATTCGAGCGTCGTCAGCGCAGCCGATCACGTGGCTGCGGCGGCCGACGTTTCGGTTTCGTCCTTCAGCCAAAGTCTAGAGAAGTACCAGACGGACGCGCTGGAGGAACTTCACAACCAAATCGAGCGTTTGTCGGAAGCTTCCGTGAGCGACGTTGCGACAAAGGCTGGCGAAGTTACAAAAGAGGTTATCCGTACTACTGAATTGGCTCCAAGTAAGCAAACCATAATTATCCTCTTTATTATTAAAATTAATTCATATATCGGCCTACAGGGTGTCCACAAATTTTCAGCCCAGTTTTGAAACTTACCAATCTATGCCTACGTGCAGACAAATTTGGCGTCTTTAGTTGGGTTTTTATGACCTGCTCACCCTCAGTCATATTAAAAAAATAGTTAAAAATTATTTTCAACCTGATGCCTAGAGTAGGTAGAACGAATGAATAAATTAGTGGTGGTAAAGGGCAGTAAGTAGGACGCGGATGTTGACCTAAAATTAAAGAGAAAAACGCTCCTAAAATGATAATACACAATTGCAAAATGCCCTTAAAGGGGCCCTCCAGTTATAATAAAAATTATATATTATAAATTAACTTTTTTATCAATTCCGCATCCCATTCACGGTCGCTGTTTAGAAAAATATAATTTGAAACGGGCATTAAACGTTTGCCTGGAATTCGAAACGATGTTTTATGAAGCATC